>PVJS01043530.1:0-17035 GCA_004027185.1 Glis glis | reverse complement strand
AACAGAAAATAAGAAGATCCAGGGGTGTAGTTCAGTGGTAGAAACACACACACACACACACACACACACACACACACACACACACACACACTTCAGTAGTTCAATTCCCAGTACCATACACATACACAGACACACAAAACAAAACAAAACAAAAAACTATAAGCTAACTACATTATATATCGTTACTACCTTTTTCAAAAAATTAAATCATTCATCACATTTGATATGAAATCTGAAATATCACTGTGAAGACTGATAAAGAATGGTTAGAGAATGGTTTGGCCAAATAAAGGATATTAAGACAACTTTAAAGGTAAAGAATAAATAAAAGTTGTCATGGTGGCTTTATCAATGTCCTTAGACATAGATATATCTTGCCCCATGTCCAAATGTAGGGAATTATTAATTATATGGTGACAAAATAAACTGAAAATTTAACTAGAACAGTCAAATTGGGGTAAGGGTAGATCACTATAACAAAGCATTATCCAAATTATTGAATTTTAGCATTTAGAGTTTTATTTTTAAACAGAAAATGAATTACAGTAGTTCAAATGCAACAATCAACACATCTAATTTGAAAAACTTCGAATTAATCTACTTACTAGCTATTTAAGGCTTACATTCTAATAGGTACTGAGTTGAAAATCAACTGTTAGCCCCTCAGTTTTACCAAATCAAGAAAGAGGAGTAAGAGTACAAACACACCCTCACACACACATTATCCAATTAAAATTACTGGTATCAGTCTTAGTCTCAGCCTGAATATGATTTTAAAACTGAAATCGATGAGAAATTTAATTTTGAGGGTGAGTATAGACCAATATTTTCATTAATCACTGATATTTGTGTAGTGACAGGACTCTCACTCAATTTGCCAAATAGTGGGTTAGCATTAAATGTCCACTACAAACAAGCAAACAATATTTTTCTAAATTCTCAAACAAAATTTCTCAGTTTTAGCAACACCTTTCAGATGTAGCTATTTATCAAATCTCTAAACAGAACTACAGGACATCTTCAAAACAATATTCTGATTAATGATACCTTCATAACTTATGGTGGTTCATAAGCCTATTCCTGACTTTATCAGATTTGATACTAAATGGTTCAAGAAGATGCAGAATAATTTTCAAGGTGCTTTATCTTTTGTTGAAATCTGTATCTTCAACTCTAGAAGGCCTTTTGTTTAAACTTTGAACTTACACTGCCCTATATAATGTACATATTATGTCAGTCAAATGCAAGTTCTATGATCAAATATATTTCAGAAAAGCTATGTTTAACACATTTGTTTTCTGTAAGACCTACTTTAGATTCTATAGAAAGGACAACTTAAGATAAAGACCTGGGTACAAGCAGTTTATTTGGGAGAGAATCTTTTTTTTTTTTTTTTTTTTTGCTGTACCGGGGATTGAACCCAGGGGCATTCTACCTTCGTGCTACACCCCCGGCCCTTTTTTTTATACTTTATTTTGAAACCGGGTCTCACGAAATTGCGGAGGGCCTCACTAAGTAGAGAGAGAGAGAGAGAGCTGAGGCTGGCCTCGAACCCAAATCCTCCGTTCTCCGCCTTCCAAAGTACTGGGATTACAAGCGTGCGCCACCACGCCCGGCTTGGGAGAGAATCTTAAGTGACAATGGTCAACAACCTGTTCTAGTCTAGTCTGCACATATGCGCTGGCTAAGAGGACATCCTCAGTGGTCTCCCACAGTGCTGGAGAAAGGAAAAACAGAAAAGAAAGTAGCACGCATTTAAAGTGGGACTCTGTTAGGGCTGGTGACTTTTAGCTCACAGTGTGTATCCACCACAGCTGAGGATCAAGGGTATGTTATGTGGAGCATCTGTTACAAATTCTTAGAGTCCTTGCCATGTCCTTGTATACTTTGAAAGTCGATTTACTCTATAATTATCTACTAGCTAAGAGGTACAAAGACAATTGTAAACATACAGGAACCTACTGCTCTATAGCTTTTTAGACACCTCTTTTTTTAAATATGCAACAAAACTGTCTTTAAATACATTTTTTAAGGAGTGTTAAGGCTTACTGTCTGCTCCACTGATATATTAAGACAGAACTCAAATTTTGTCTGTAAGCTTAAATCAACTGAAACTAATTATAGACAACTTCAGTTTTTAATGTTTTCTTTTTTGCGGTACCGGGGATTGAACCCAGGGGCAATCTACCTCTGAGCCACACCCCCGGCCCTATTTTTTATCCTTTATTTTGAAACCAGGTCTCACGAAGTTGCAGAGGGCCTAAGTAGCTGAGGCTGGCCGCGAACCCAGATCCTCCTGTCTCCGCCTCCCAAGTACTGAGATTACAAGCATGCACCACCACGCCTGGCTTAATGTTTTCATTAACAGTAGAGTTTGTAGACTCTCAAACCATGCTGAACCTGAAAACTGTTGTGTAATTGGTAAAAGTGTACACTTAAATATATAACTAAGAGTAAACAAAGCAAGTTTATCTACTTTTTATACATCAACAAATTTGTTAAAAAATTCTCTACTAAACAGTAGAGAGAATAACAAAGTTAATGAGCAGGCACTAGCATCAAAGGAAGTGGAAAAACATGTAAATAAAATGTTGCAGATTCTATAATAAAAGAGACATCAACCTGGTAAGTTCCCTATGTCCCATATGATTCATCTTGGACCCAGAAATTTTAATTCATGTTATTTATTCAACAAAAATGCATCAAACCTTGACTACTAGGTATACATTATATTAAATGTTTGGTGGTTACTAGTTGAACAAAAGACAGTTGCCTCTTAGTTTTGAGACAATTTCACTTCTGGAATACCCTTGAAAACTTAGTATGGTATTACTTTAAATAAAATAATTAAACAAAATACAATGGAAAAATTACATTTTCATAACAGCTTATAATGTGTTTTTACAGTATTCAAAATAATGTATTTAACTGTTAAGCAAAGTAATTTCAAAATAGTCTATGATTTGGGTTCTAAAAGCTAAAAAAAATTATGATTCAACAGTGCCAGATATACGTATTCAAATTCCCTCTGTTAACGTGGTCAAATTGCAAACACAAAAAAATGTTAAAACTTGATATTAAAGATTTCTGGTTATCATTTAGCTATCAGGTCAAGCAATAATGAAAAGATTGTCTCATTTAAAGGATACTACTTCTCATTATCGAAAGGCAAATGAGGAACTAGAACTTCCTAAGGTCTACTCAAAGGCCCAGTGAATACAATACAAGTAATATTTAAGTATTCAAGTTCAACTTGACAAACCAAGTTCAATATGGAAATCAATTAACCAAATTATTCTGAATCTTGGTCCTATATAAAAATAATACCATAAGTACTAAACTCACCTAAAATGACTGCCTGTAAAAAGAAAATGACAACTAGGAAATAAATAGTACATTCATTAATTTTAAAAGACAGCATTATATTTTGATGATTTTGTAATTATTTATTACTTTATAACTGTCTTTGTAAAAATTAAGTATAATCAAATGAGTTAAGAAGTCATTCATTTTGCCCTTACTTAATATCTTCAAGAACAGACCTAGGACAGGTCTACAATCAAGTTAACCATAGGAACACTTAAACTCTCTCTTTAGAGTTGACACTATCTTTCCTTTACGGATTAACCCCTCTCTTACCATATGTAATAGCATGTAATTCTTTTTTGGGGGGGGGAGTTTACCTGCCTTCCACTTAATCATGTTATAATTCCCCCTCATATGCACCTGCCGCCTTTAAGATACTTTGTCATTCATTTATATATAATGTCTATTAAAATTGGGTGTGATTTTCCCATCAGAAAGTATAAACTGAAAGGCAAAGACTACTTTTGATTTATAATTTACATAACAGCAAAAGTCAATCATGATGTTGTTCATGGGGGACAAAATACTTAAATTTTAACCATTCCAAATACCTAGTAAACACTAAAATCATAAACAAATCAAATTAGTTGCTAACATAATATTCAAACTGGAGATAGCTGTCAATAGACACTTGTGACTCAAAAGCAGTAAAATTCGTGTATTTCAAAATAGTTACTGTTCTAAAAAAAAACTTGAAAGGTTTAGAAAAACAGTAAGCTCAAAGTCATATTTCTGGAGACTCTATTGTTTTAAACTGATTAAAAACTTTTATTTCACTTTGCCTTATTATCAAAAGAAACACCTGCAGATGAAAGGAGCAGTCACATCTATTAAGTTCTATGATAACAGTACATAGATCTTTTTGGAGAAATCTACACTTAAGGAAAAGTGACTGGTAAACTTATTAAATAGATTAAAAGTTAGTTAAAGGTTAAAAAAACAAGAAAATAAAAAGTGGTGTTAATGTTTGTGCATTTTTATACACCGGGGTCATCAATATTTCAAAGTACATGAGAAAAATATTATTTTTCTCATTATCCCATCCTAATTCTCATTCCTAGAAGATAAAAAGCACAGACAATAAGAAATTTAGTAAGTATAAATCTGAGGCCAATTTAAGAATATACTTATAAATCATATATCTGATAAGGAGTTAATATTCAAAATATGCAAGAAATTCATAAACTCAATAGCAAAAAAATCTAATTAAAAATGGATAAAAGATCTGAACCGATTTTTTTCCAAAGAAGACATAAATGGCCAACAGGTACATGAAAAAGTGCTCAAAATCACTAATTATTAGGGAAATGCAAATTAAGAATACAATGAGATAGCTATTATCAAAAAGATAAGAAAGAACAAGTGCTAGATGTGGAGAAAAGGGAACCCTATAAACTGTGGTATGTAAATAGATATAACCATCATGGAAAACAGGTATAGATGTTCAGGTATAGATGCTGTATAGTTCAGGTATAGATATTCAGGTATAGCTGTTGTGTAGTTCAGGTATAAATGTTCCTCAAAACATTAAAAATTCAACTATCCTATGATTCAGCAACCCCACTTCTGGGGAAATATTCCATGAAAATAAAAGTATGTCAGAGCGATATCTGCACTCCCACAATCACTGCAGCATTACTTGCAGTAAGATATGAAAATAATCTAAGGGTTCATCAATGGATGACTGGATAAAGTAATTACGGTACATACATATACAATGAAATGTTATCCAGTCTTAATAAAAGAAGGTAATCTTGCCATTTGTTGAAAATATGGATGAACTTGGAGGTCATTATGGTAAGAGAAATACACCACAGAAAGTCTTTTCAGTCTTTTCTGTGTTCTTTCAGACACAGAAAAACAAATATTACATATCACTTATACATGGAATCTAAAATAGTAGAACTTAAAAAAACAGATTAGAGTGGGAATTATCATGGGTTGGACAGGTAAAAGATGAGACATATGCCGGTCAAACGGTACAGACTTTGAGTTATTAAATGAATAAGATCTAGAGATCTAATGTACAGCATGGTAACTATAGTTATACTATGCTCCCTTGAAATTTTCTAAGGGAACAGATCATAAGTGTACACACATGCACAGATACACACACATGTAACTCTGTCAGGTGTTGGATACTAATGAGCTTGACTGTGGGGAATCAACATACAAGGTCTACTATCAAAATACCAGGTTATCCAACTCAAATACATACAATGTTTTCTTTGCCAATCATGCCTCAAAATAATAAATAAACAAATAAATGTATATGTCAAAATCATTTGCAATTTAGCTTTGGATGTCCTAATACCACAATACCAAAGATCTAACAATGCATTATTGGGTTCTTAATGCAATGTAAAAAGAAAATATACCTTATAGCTCTATGTATATGAAACTCTAAAAATGGAGATGAATCTATAGTGACAAGCAACAGTTGGAACAGGGAACAGAGAGAGAGAGAGAGAGACTGCAAAGGAATGCGTGGAGGGAGTGTTGAGGGAGATGGAAATGATTGTGGTAATGAATTTACATGTGTATATATCTGTTAAAACTCATGGAATTATGTATTTAAATGGATGCAGTTTATTGTATACAAAAGATACCTCAATAAATTTAAGTTTTCAAAATGATGTGCTATGAGCATGGTATTTTGTTAAAAGACTGTTTTTCATTAAATTTGAGGGCCAAACCACCACCACCATCCACAACAACAAAACGCCAAGTCTTGAACTTTTAGAAATTCAGAACACTTTATTTAATTTTGAATTAGGCATGTTGACAAATATAGGCCATAAGATACTTCATCTATAGATGACAGGTCTCTTAGTGAGACCCTGTTCAGAGAGCCTATAAGGTCATTTCCTCTAACCTGAGGTAAGCAGAGAGCCTCCTGAGTGCAGACAAGTGCAGGTGGCATTCCAAGACATTGAAATAGTGTTCTAAGTTATGCTCCTAATTATTGCACCACCTTGCCTCTCTTCATTAGTTTTTGTGAACTTTCATAGGTATGAACACAGGTTGGCACTAGAGCAAAGCACAATGACTTTACTAGCCCCAAACAAATGGACTTTTGTCAGTCAAATGCAATTATTTAATATCTGTAACTGCATTACTTGGTAGGCTGCCAACTCTGGCTGCACACTGGAATCACCTAGAAATTTATTTTTTCTTTTCTTTTTTGGAGGTACTGGGGATTGAACTCAGGGGCATTCTACTTGTGAGCTACACCCCCAGCCCTTTTTAAAAATTTGAAACAGGGTCTCACTAGGTTGCTGAGGGTCTCGCTAAGTTGTGGAGGCTGTCCTCGAACCTGTGATCTTCCTGTCTCAGCCTCCCAAGTACTGGGATTACAGGCATGGACTTAGAAATTCCATTTAATTGATCTGGAGTGGGAACTGGTCATTTATTCTAAGGCTCCCTAGATGAATCCACTGTACATTCATGACTGAAAACCAATAGTCTATGGCAGGGCTATAATAAACTTAAATGCTGGTGAATAATATAGACAGCCACAAGGCTTGAGCAAACTAGAGTCAGATTTAAATGAAAAACAAAACAATTCATGGGTTAAATTTAATATCTACAAGCACAAGTTGGTTTATGGTAGATCTTCTGTTTTTACATTAGCCTTTATTATAAACATATTTATGACAAAAACAGTTAATTCAAAATGCAAAAGTCTTTGAATAATCCTGTAAAGGAAATGGAGAGAATCAAGAAAAATCAGGACAAATGTCATCAACATCTGTGATTCCCTTGTAAAAATTAACAAGAGATTTGTGTAGTCATACACAAATCATTTGGTTAGTGTTATGTTGAACTTTCAAAGAAAAGGACTTGTGAATAGCCTTCTGGAACTTCATTTTTGTGAGAAGAATTTCTATATAAATGGGGATTGGGGATCCTCACAAGCCCTTTAGAGACAATGGACCAGCCATCTATTATAACAAGCCTGCAGAGGGGACCAGCAGGGGCACCCACCCCACGACACATGGACCATTATAAAGTAGATCAGTGGTTCTCAGATGTCAGGTTTTGCAGCTAGCATAAATTTAGCCTCCAAAATTTAGGAAAATGATACTAGAGTTGCAAAATTTTTATCTGTGAACTTAGGGTATATGTATATATGAATATATGCAAATACACAAAATTAACATCCATATTTTAATGTCATCACTCATAGATACATACATCACATTCATTATAATATCCTTATTAGTTCTCATTTTTCTGTGGACTGACAAAACCTTTTTAAAAAAAATCCTGGGCTGAGACTGTTATGAAAGAACCAATGGGTAGGGAAAAGGGAATAGCAGGTAAGAGAAGAAAAAGAATTCACTGTATACAGTAAAATAAGATAAGTTGATTCAACACACATTTACGGAATGTTTGTTAAAGACAAGGCACTTCACAATATCTCCACTAATTATAATTTTGTTATAGAAAAATAGTCATGTTCAGAATAACCTGGATGACTTACAAAAGGGTAACAGTAATCCAATATTCTAATTTAAGAACATGTAAACATAAATTCTTTAGAAAAAAATTGTCTCCAAAAGCTAATATTTAAAAGAATGTAAAAAGGTAAAATTCAACGATCTGGAAATACTTGCATTAGTTTCTTTTGAATGTGTGCCTAATATCTACGTGAGGAATGGTGCTAGATATTAGGGATGCAGAGGTAAAAGGCAGAGTTCTACTCAAAGAACTCTGTTTAGTGGGAAAGACAGTTAAGCAAAGGAGTAAATGATAAACACTCTAAAGGTAAGTACAACTGTGCTCTGGAAGCATAAGGAAAGAGGGACCCTTACTTATGCAAGGGCACTTATGTAGGAGTCTGTGCTAGTTGTATTCAAGTGTGTCTGTGGGGAGGGAATTGTAAGATTAATAAAACTCAGACCACTTTTCACTAATAAAACTCAGATCACTTTACATTCTAAGAAACTGGCCTAAATGGCCACCCATGAGGTCATTTTAAAAGAGACCCAAAGATTTCTGATTTTAAACCATATTACTTAGTAATTTAAATTTTACATTGTTAAAAACATTTTGCTGTTAAACTTCCTAGACATTGCTACTTCTGATTTAAAGACAAACATTTTAGAAAGTGTTACACAAACTGGTAGGGGTGGGAGAAAAGAATGGTATCCAGTAGCCATGTACTCCGTAATGCTACCTTGAAGACACCAAAGCAGGATAACTACAAGTAACACCTCTATAGTTATGCTACTCGAAGAAGGTTGGGATCCTGCTGCTTTTGGTAATTAGTGATAACTAATAAAAATGAGAGCCTCAAAAGTACTATATTTGATAATAAAACAGGAAAGCTTTAACCCACCTGCAAATTATTAATATTTAAATAATGTATGAGATTGCTCTTACAAGTGCTAGGTACAGCTGTACGATCCCAGGCTAACCTTTTATTTTAGTTATATATAATAAACAAGCTTTAGATCTATGATAGAAAAGGTATTTCCAAGCCCTGGATTTTTCTTCTTCTCTCTCTCTCTTTTTTTTTTTTTTTTTTTTTGCAGCACTGGGACTGAACCCAGGGCCTCATGCACCTTAGGCAAGTACTGAGCTATATCCCTAACCCTTTTTATTTTTTTATTTTGAGACAAGGTCTCACTAAATTGCTCAGGGTAGGCTCGAACTTGTGATCCTCCTTCCTCCGCCTCTTGAATAGCTAAGATTACAGATAAATGCCACCCTGCCTAGCCAGATTTTTCTAAGCTAACAAGGAGAGATGGTTGTAACAGGGACTATGTGATAAATTTGCCTGAATTACTTAGATAATAATGTAGGTGTACTATTTCTACTACTGAACTAGCACCAAAATAGAAATCTAATATAAGAAATCAATATATGTAAAAAATATCAATGGAGAAATTTAAAGACAACTACTTATATGGAATACTGTGCCTTCATAATCAAGTAACTCTTAGGTGGGCACAATGGTGCATGCCTGTAATCTTAGCTATTCAGGAGGCTGAGGCAAGAGGGATAGCAAGTTCAAGGCCAGCCTGAGCAACTTAGTGAGACCCTGTCTCAAAATAAATAAATAAAAAGGGCTGGGATGTAGCTCAGCAGTAAAGCATCTCTGGTTTCAATTGCTAGTACCACACAAAACAAAAGCAGGTTAACTCTTGGCACAGTAATGCAGCAAGAATACTTAGTATTGAAAAATTATTAGCTCAGTTATCTCAACTGATGCTTCACTTCTGTGTACTATACTTTTATTACAGAGGAAAAGTATTTCATAGACACATATGAGTAAAGAATGAATATGAAATACAACTAGAGCTCCTAGGATGAGCCCACTCCTTAGCATCAAAATGCCTCATTTTTTTTAAAGAAAAGCCTTGGTTCAATAATCATTTTCATTAGAATCACACAAGAGATAATTAAATATGCAAATTCCTAGCTAGGCATGGTGGCACACACCTCTAATCCCAGTACTTGGGAGGCTGAGACAGGAGGATCACAGGTTCAAAGCCAGCCTCAGTAACTTAGCAAAGCTCTCAGCAACTTAGTGACAGCCTGCTTCAAAATAAAAAATAAAATAGAAGTGAGGGTGTAGCTCAGAGGTAGAAGAGCCCTGGGTTCTATCCCCAGTAACACACACAAGCGTGTGTGTGTGTGTGTGTGTGTGTGTGTGTGTGTGAGAGAGAGAGAGAGAGAGAGAGAGAGACAGACAGACAGACAGACAGAGAGAGACAGAGACCCCAATGGAATTGCTTTCTGGGGGGCCTAGGAATCAGCATTTAAAAATAACCAGAGAATTCTGGAACACACTAAAGCATAAAAACCACTGTCGTGGATACTTAAAGCTGCAAACATAATATATGCATGGCATATCTAAAGATACTACATTTAAGTCAATGACTGAGAATTTTTCAAAATCAAAGCAAATTACTATTTTCTTAAGCAATGTTATAATACACATAATTTCACCTTTTCTTGAGAACTTTAGATTGTCACTTTGAAGACCTTTACTGTAAATAAAGCACAAATAACAGAGAGTATAGTTCTGATACTGTGTTAGCACCCAGCACAGTGGAAACCAAATCCCTGGAAGTACTTGTGTTTTGCGAAGGCTCTGCTTACTAGTGTCTTCCAACGATCAGTCCTCAGTCTTCATCACTCCATTGGGTAGTTCATCTGCCGGCAAAGCTTAACCTCCATGTGGTGGGCTTCCAATCCCAAACTTCCAAAAGATTCTTTCCACACGAAATCATTCCCTATAGCATCCCAACTACCTTGTTCTCCTCACTCCCACCCTTATTCAAACATATACATTTCCAAACTAGATGCTAATGGCTACCATGTGTATTTTTCCAGTCAAGGAATCTTGGCTCTATCATAGTCTCTTCCCCTCTACTTTCACTAAAATGCTTACTGTGACCTTTGAACAGGTTTTGTCTTTATTTTTATGATCCCTACTACTATTCATGTCATTATTAGCTCTAAGTCAAATTAGCCTAAGCGCCTCCTAACCAGCTTCCTCTTTTCTAGATTTCTTCCTATTTCCTATAGTACTTTAGGGTCAGCGCTCCTCGACCTCTTTGTACACTGTATACTCTACAGAGCTCTTAAATAATAGGGATATCTGTGTACTAAAAAAAATCCGAAGATGATACTGATAAGGAACCAAAGCTAAGAACCACTATATTTTTTTACTTTTTCTATAAAACAATCTAAAGGGTCTGTGACAATACTGTTAGTGTACCTTTTAAAATATAAAGAGCCCTTAAAAAGATACCATAAAATGCCCAATGATAAAATCAAATAGCTAATAGAAATTGCAAGCCTACTACTATGTGTCCTCCACTGAACTGACTGCATCAATGTTCCTTTATCTTTTATTTTTTAAAAATTTAATCATTTTTATTTAATAAATTGTTCTTTAAAGTCTTACAACTTTGATGTTAGGTGGAAACCACCTTTTGTATCCCTCTTTAAGATGAACTCAGAATTAAATGAAGTTGTCTATATCTAGTCTAAAGATGAGAGAGAATATCCTTTCTCTTTTACTTCTACTGATTATTAAGCTCTTTTCCTTTAGTTTCTTTTCTTTCTCTTCCCCCCTGCAGTTTACATTTCCTAGGGCAAAGCTAACAAGACATTATTTGGAGAGTCTTCACCTTACTTATTTTGTTGACCAAGCAAAGATCTTATCACAAAAAGCTTTCTCATTCTGTATCAGAATGGATGTGATGGGAAAACAAAAAAAAGAAAATGGCAAAACCTCATGTGAAAAAAGAATAAAACAAAGAGAACCTATTTAATGCTTCTTGGGGTCATGGAGTTAGTCAGAATATTAAGCACCTATGTTGAAAGACCACTGAAGGAAAAAAATTAAGAAAATTTCAATTAAAAATAGTCAATTATCCTCATTTTTAAGACAGTTTCAAAACTCTGTTTCAGGAAAAACACCAAGATTACACTCATTCTATCATATTTAGACTTTTTGGTTTTAGTTGAGAATTATTTCTAATTTAAAAGTTTACCACTTTCTGCCACAATTCCCTTATTTTAGATATTTGCTAGGGAATAATAAATTGCATATGTATTTTTCAACTTAAACTACTGGGTCTAGCTCACCTTTTGTCTCAAACTATAAAGAAGAATTTGAACAATCAGTAAGTATTAATCATCTAAATTGGGCTATTTAGTCCTTGACACTAAAATTGTGCTTACAACTATTAACCTTTGTAACACCATTTTTTTTCTAGACTTAGTCCACAGAACCAACCTATCCTGGGTTCTCCTTTTCTGCTTCTGTACCAGTAGTCTGCTTTATTTAACTACTTTTATAGTATCATCGATACTAACATTGATTTTTTTATGTAGAAAAGTACAATAAAGATTACCTATAACTCCATGACTTAAAAAGTACTAGTGTTAACAGTTTAGTATGTATTTTTATTTTTCTTTAATTGATTTATAAGCTGCATGGATTTATGAGATATACTACTTTAACGTTTTGATATGTAGATAAGTAAATTTAAAGACTGAGGAAATTTCCTGAAGATTCACGAGATAGGTTAAAAAAATCAAAATTAAGTGGAATGAAGATTGTACTTTTATTCCTGACAGCTGCAGCCTCTTATATTTTCGTGGAAGTTTTAAATGAATACTTTTAAGTTCAGAAAAAAAAGAAATGCCAGGTATAATAACAATCATTATAGGAATGGGTTCATATGGATAAGAGTATGGGAAAAATCATACAAAGACAACTGAAAATACACACGACTCTAGCTGGGTTCTCACTTTAAGATGTACTTGGGCATATCTGATTAAACAATGAAGTCCCTGTTTGGAAAGCAAAACTAGCTGTTTCTTAATAAGCTGTAATTCTTATAATATATGTAAAATATTTTGGTTTGTGTGGAGTTCGAATTTTAAAATTCTGTACAGCAAAGATAGAAAACACCTCTATATATGCAAGAATATTTCCATTTATATAAACTCAGTGTAAACGACTGTCTCTCATCTGCAAACAGCTGACAACAGAGCCATCCCTTCTCATTACCACTGCTAGCCATTTCCCCAGCATTTAGTAACTATTTCAGATACACACTACCTCAAACACTGACCTTTATCTTCAATTTTCACTTTACCCTTATACAAACTGGCATAAGATTTCCAAGTGGTGCTACAGAACAGGCAGTAAAATGAAGTAGAGAGAGAAAAAGTGGTAAAAGAGTGCATTAAGCCTACTTGCTAGTCTTTATAACCCTATGCTCTGCCCCTCCACCCCAATCCTGCACATCATCATGTACCAGTAGGACAAACAGATTGGGGGCAGTGAAGAAAAATCAGTTTCTATCATACCAGAAAAAAAATATTGTTTTAATCCTTCTTTCTGCTTCATTTTCAATTTCATTTCCAGAAAAAAGGAAAGGGAGAATCTCTTCTCCAACCCCCACACTCATTATCCAGCTCTCACTCATCTCCCTGCTATTCAATGACTGCTTTGCCTCCTCCTTCATTCCATCCCAACTGCTTTTCCTAGTCTCTTTCCCCAAACCCCATATCTCACATGGCCCCAACTCAGCTTAATCACACCAATCCCAGGGATTACCCACTCCCATCAATTTATATCCTTTTCCCTAACCCAAATTCTAGGGCTACTTCCTTCCTACCTTCTAATTTCCTTTGCATTCTAATATGTACAGTCATCAATACTAGACTTGGAAAAGGGAGGGAAAACCTATTATTTCAATAAAATATGTATAGTGTAAATGATGAACTATCCAAGTTTCAAGCAAATTATTTTAATCTTTTTGAGATTCAGTTCGCTCATTTTTAAAATGAAGGACTTAATTTAGATCACCACCCCAAATCTGGCTGACAAACTTCCAGACCCCAGTGACAGGGATTCTAAAACTGTAGATTTGAGATGGAATACAGGATGTTTCTAAAAGGCACACAGATAAGTCTGCTCTGAGATGGAATACAGGAATTTTCTAAAAGGTACCCAGATCACTCTGCTTATCAGCCATATTTGGTGGTCATTAATAAATGATAAGGATCCTTCTAGTCTTATATTCCAAAATTTAAAGCTGGAATTTTTACTGCATTTTCTGGTTAAAAAGAAAGTTTTAAAAGGAGTATCGTTTTCATAGTTACTAGTACTATTGTTCAGGTATGTTATTCATTAATAAGCCATTATGGATTGATCTAGTACCTAAGCACCATTTATTGCAAATGAACTTGTAAAATATGTTTACAGAATGAAGACCAATAGTATTACAATCCTAAATCCTTAAAATAATATACTAAAAATTATTTCTTTGGGATTATAAACACAATTAGACTTTTTCACAGAAGACATTTTTTACAACTAAGATTTGGCCTATGTTAAAAATAAAAGTAGTAGCCAGGTGTGGTGGCGCACACTTGTAATCCCAGTACTTGGGAGGATGAGACTAAAGGATCTGGGTTTGCCGCCAGCCTCAGTTACTTAGTAAGGGCCTCTGCAACTTAGTGAGACCCTGTTTCAAAATAAAGAATAAAAAACAGGGCTGGGGGTGTAGCTCGGAGGTAGAATGCCCCTGGGTTCAATCCCCGGTACTGCCAAAAAAATAAAAATAAAATAAAATAACAAAAATAAAAATACAGGTAGAAAGGCCATGTTCATTAGGAGCATTTGTTTTTCTAGTTCACTGATGGGCCTTTGTACATCACCGGAGCAAAGCCTAGAGAAGTCTAGATCATTGATAGAATTCAGGGCATTAAAATGCCTGAAGAACAGTCTCATTCAAATGTTTAAACTGCCATGACTTTACCTGCCCAGAAGCATACTAGATCATTCACTTTTGAACTACATGTATCTATTCTAGCTCTGGCAACTTCCAACTATCAATTCTCTTTATAAACAAGTGTTCCTGTGGTGAATATTCAGGCTTAAAGACATGTTTAAACATGTAGGGGCTAAGCAAGTATAAACAGCGCTTGAAGAGATGACGACACATTAGCAGTGTGTTAATTTAAGTGGAACCTATTCATTTATGAATAAATGAATAATGAATAACAATAAAATTATTATAAAAAGGTAAAAATGGAAACTGAATTACATGCAAGTAATTTTATTTCTTTAAAAATATGCACTTAGTTAAATTTGTACAAAATAGCAGGATAAATTGCAGGAAAGTGTGTCCATTTATTTTCTCATTTCTTCAACATAAAATCTACAGTGAATGCCATTATGTAAGTGAATTCTTTGAATATCAAGAATGATGCAACTGTTGCTATGGTAACTACTCATTTTATTGAATAAATTGTGGTTAGGGCTTAAAGCATTTTTTTTCCTTTAGGTACTGGGGATTGAACCCAGGGGCCTTGTATCTCTGAGCAACCCCCCCACCCCCGCCCTAAGCTTTATTTTTTAACTTTGAAACAGGGTCTTGCTGAGTTACTCAGGGTTTCACTAAGTTGATGAGGCTGGCCTCGAGCTTTCGATTCTCCTGTTTTAGCCTCCTAAGTACTGCAATTATATGCATGTGCCCAGATGCCCAGTTTACAACATTCTTAAAAATTTTTTTTCCAAGTATCTTTACTATGCTTAATAAGTCTCTTTTTTTTTTTTGCGGAACTGGGGATTGAACCCAGGGGCATTCTACCTCCAAGCTACACCCCCAGCCCTATTTTTTTTTTTAATTTTGAAACAGGGTCTCACTAAGTAGCTGAGGCTGGCGGAGAACCTGGATCCTCCAGTCTCAGCCTCCCAAGTACTGGGATTACAAACGTGCGCCACCACACCCGACTAGTCTCTTTCTATTAAACTATAGGTCATCTTTGGGAACGATGAATTAAGTAACCTCTATTAAAAGCTAGCCTTGAGCTGCACTGAAGTTTTTAAAATGAAACGCATCAACTGCATTCAAAGGAACACAGACGCTTAGTTTTAACTTTCCAGAGTAATTGAAAAGTGTGTATAAGTGAAAAGTAACATGATCTCACATGTCTTTGTTCCTTCGCTGCCATAATTTTGCTTCTAACCTAAATTATTAACTACGTATTAACGACTAACACTAAAAGGCTGCTGACTTTTCAGTTTGCAATTAAGTTAAAGAGAGAGCCAGTTCAAAGTTATCCCATTCTAATACTTAAGAGGACTCTCTCCTGAATATATGAAAACACTGACAATTTTCACTGTCGAAATCTTACAAAACAGCTCTGCACAAAAGCCGGTATTTAAAAATACCAAGGATGACTGTAGACTCCAAGTATAAACGCTCCTCAGGTAAGCGAAGCTACTAAGGCTTCTTCTCTTGCTTAATGATCTTCCATGGAGGGGGTTCCCAGGGATGCCAGGCTTCATCTGAGTCTTTCGGTGGGTGGCTTGCTGGTTACACACTATTCAAAACTAAACAAAATTTTGAGGACCTGTGCCAGATCTCTTCTTCGCCTGCCCGAACACTAAGACTAAGTGTTTGAAGAACGGGACGGGGGTACGGCTGTAGCCCGTTCCTCTTTCACCAAGGTGAAGTGCAGTCAGCTAAAAGGCCTGCTGAGTTCGCAGCCCTGGAGCCTCTACGAGGAAGCTTCGGCCTGCCGGTGGGAATGAGGTTCTAGGAAGGGGGTCGGATGGCGAGCGAACGCAACAACAGGCTGGCCAAGCAAGAGGGGCAGCTTGGCTTCTGTCCATCGGCCTTTCACAAATGGACTTCACCTGTGTTGCCGTTTTTACCTTCGCGTCTCTGCAAGGAGCGACCCTACCTCCTCCTCGGACAGTGTGTGCGTTCGGTGACAACAACCTCAGCACCCCGGCTGGGGACAGGGGCTTGGAGGGGGTGGGGACTCCGTTCTTCCGCAGGCCCGGAACTCCCCCGAAGGGCCCTCGAAGAAAAGGGGGCGGGAGGAGCGCGCCCGACGCCGACGGAGGGTCGAACCCGGCCTGGGAGAGCGGCCCCGGCAGGGGCTGACGTGCAGCTCCCTGAGGTTCCAATGGTGGCCTTTCGGGGGAGGGGAGAGGTGACAAGGGGCTGGGGGTCACGAGGCCTGCCCGCCCCCCGCGTCCGCTCGCTGTTTACCTTCTCGGTACTTCTTGCGGAGCCGCCGGTGGACGCTCTTCACCACCCCGGAGAGCTTCTCCTGCTCTAGCTTCCGCTCCTGCTCCTGCTCCTGCTCCTGCTCCGGGGGCTGCGGAGCGCTG
>PVJS01043529.1:0-17041 GCA_004027185.1 Glis glis | reverse complement strand
CAAAGAGTGAAAAGTCAGATGTTCTCCCTAATATGTGGAAGCTAGGGAGAATGGGACTTAGAAGGGACTCCAGACAAAGGAGAAAACTTTAGATGAGCAAGAAGGGGACCTAACAAAGGGAGGGGGAAGAGGGAAACCCACTAATGCACAGGATGTATATACACAAATTTATCAGAGTCAATCACTATGTTGCGCACGAAAAGGAGGGAAGGGGTTGGAATAGGGTGGGATTTGAGGGAGGGCTAAATGAGCAATGTGTGCATGCATGCTTCTGATACCCTGACACTTATCAAAATATATAACTACAATGCACCAATAAATGAATATATTTTTTAAAAACGAAACTGGTCAAATACATTGGTTCCCCCAAACCCAATTCTGATCAATCATACCACAGTAAGGTGTAAAAGCTCACCTCCCAAGAGTGTCAGTGGTTACTCTCTTTCAGGGACCCCCCATGGGGGGTAGCTGTTTTTGTCTTCTATCTTTCCTTGACTTAAAATAAACTTTCATATTTCTATAAAAAAAGAGTAAAAAATTGGGCTAGGGGTGTAGCTCAGAGGTAGAATGCCCCTGGGTTTAATCCCCAGTACCGCAAAACAAAAAAAAGAAGGACAAAAAGGAAACTATGGCCGGGCATGGTGGCGCATGCTTGTAATCCCAGTACTTTGGGAGGCGGAGACTGGAGGATCCAGGTTCGTGGCCAGCCTCAGCTCTCTCCCTCTCTCTCTCTCCCTGTCTCTCTTTCTCTCTCTCTCTCTCTCTCTACTTAGTGAGGCCCTCCGCAACTTCGTAAGACCCGGTTTCAAAATAAAGTATAAAAAAAAAATAGGGCCGGGGGTGTAGCACGGAGGTAGAACGCCCCTGGGTTCAATCCCTGGTACTGTGAAAAAAAAAAAAAGGAAACTATGACTACAATAATGGATAACTATGACCTCAATAATGGCAAACTATAATCCAATAATGGTAAATTATGATTACAATAATGGATAACTATGATCTCAATAATGGCAAATTATGACCCAATAGTGGTAAAGTGTGCCCCAATAATGGTAAACTATGTCCCAATAATAGTAAACTATGACTACAATAATGGATAACTATGACCTCAATAATGGCCAACTGTGTCCCAATAGTACCCCAATAATTAAACTATAACTACAATAATGGAAAACTTTGATCTCAATAATAGCTAACTATGACCCGATAATGGTAAACTATGACCCAATAATGGTAAAATATGACTACAATAATGGATAAGTATGACTTAAATAATGGCAAACTGTGACCAAATAATAGTAAACTATGACCCAATAATGGTATACTATGATTACAATAATGGTAAATTATGATTATAGGCAAACTATGACCCAATAATGGTAAGCTGTGACTCAATAATGGTGAACTCTGACTACAATAATGGAAAACTATGACCTCAATCATGGTAAACTATGTCCCAATATTGGTAAATTATGACTATAATAATCAAAAACCATGACTGAAATAATAGTAATCTATGCCCCAATAATGGTAAACTATGACTACAATATTGGTTAACTATGACCTCAATAATGGCAAACTATGACCCAATAATGGTAAACTATGACTACAATAATAGATAACTATGACCTCAATAATGGCAAATAATGGTATAATATGCCCTAATCACGTATATGGATGTGATAGTTGGTCTGGTTTGTCAACTTGACTCACCCCAGATCATGTGACTTTGGTTGTGTAACAGAGGATTGAACCGGAAGTCCTGCCCTAAATGTGGGTAACAGAGTTCTGATAGGTGCAGGATTTAGATAAAAAGAAGAAGAAAGCCACATAGAGCTGAGCTGTGACTCTTCCTGAGGAGAACGTTTCTGCCCTCGTTTGAGATCGACAGTCTCCAACTTCGCTGTTTCCCTGGAGAACTTCTTGATCTTCTGCTTTCGTTTGGGATTCCCGGCCTTCAGCCTTCGAACTGAAACCTCACCATCGTTTCTCCAAAGAGCTTCCTTATCTTCACATCTTGGACTGGACTGAATTGGTGGTTGCTTCAATCCTCGGGCTCCGGCTCTTAGACCGCTTGACCAGCTGCTGATTCCTCTGACTCTTCACGTGCAGTTGAAATTCAGGACTACATTGTGAGCTAATCTAATAAATCCTTTTTTTTTCCCTTTTCCTTTCTTCATTCTGTGAATTCTGTTGATCTAGTGAACCATGACCGATACAATGGATAAATGTGCTATATACACATATCACATTTTTACTACATATACAGAGAAAGAGAATATGTGCATTGTTCTATGTGCTTGACACAATGTGTGTGTGTGTGTGTGTGTGTGTGTGTGTGTTACTGGGTATTGAACATTGAACCCAGGGCACTCTACCCTTGAGCCATTTGAGACCCTGTCTCAAAAAGAAAGAATAAAAAACAGTGTTGGAGGTGTAGCTCAGAGGTAGAATGCCCCTGGGTTCCATCCCCAGTTCTGCAAAAACATAAAAATTAGTTAATTAATTAATTAAAAGGGCCGGGGTGTTGCTCAGAGGTAGAATGTCCCTGATGCCCTGGGTTCAATCGCCAGCACCAAAAAAAAAAAAAAAAAAAGGAAAGAAAAAAAGAAAGCCATATCCTTTCTGGATATGGCTGTGTTTCAACAAAACTTGATTGTGGGGCCGGGCGTGGTGGCGCACGCTTGTAATCCCAGTACTTGGGAGGCGGAGACCGGAGGATCCGGATTCACGGCCAGCCTCGGCTACTTAGTGAGGCCCTCCGCAACTTCATGAGACCCGGTTTCAAAATAAAGGATAAAAAGTAGGGCCAGGGGTGTAGCTCGGAGGTAGAATGCCCTTGGGTTCAATCCCGGGTACTGCAAAAAAAAAAAAAAAAAAAAAAACTTGATTGTGGGCCCTGGAATTTGAATTCTCTATAGTTTTCACATGCCACAAAGTGTTCGTCTTCTTCACCCAACCATATGAAGATATAAAAATCACTCTTTGCTCCTGGAACCTCCACAAACTGGTGCAAGACTTGGCCTGCAGGTCCCAGAACAGCAAGCCTTGAGCACAGCATGTAATTGTTCTGGAATGCTGCTCTGAAATAAATAAGCAGATGCCAAGGGGAAGGAGCAGGCCCTTGGTCAGCTGCTGGTGGCCGGAGGGCATGTGTGGGCAGTAGTCTTGCCCAGGAGCTCCAGAGTCCTGTGGATTCTGGAAGGAGAACACACAGCCCCAGCCCCAGCCCCACTATGGGCAGCCTGGAGCCTTTTCTGAAGGTGTCCCTAGTGATTCTGCTCTTCGTGGGACTGGATGGAGCCTGCATCCCTCGTGAAGGTAATACAAAGTGTGTCCCACTCAGGGTGCAGGTGGAACCCCTGAGGTCAACAGATAGTTCCTTGCTTTGGGCTTAGGGGTCCTCGTTTCCTTTTCCTTCAGTGAGAGGGTCGGGTGGGTGGGTGAGACCCAGGTGGACAGCTCCTGCCCTTGGAGATGGACGTATCTGCATCTGCATGCTGCTTCTTGCCACTTTGCAGGAGAGAAGTAGCCTCTGTCAGCCTCACTGCCCTTATCTGAGCAGTGGGGAGTCATAAGAATACCTGGTTCATAGGACTGCTATGCATCATTAAAGAGGTTGTGGTTAGCCTGGTGTGGTGGTGCACACTTGTAAATCCAATAGTTGGGAGGCTGAAGATAGGAGGATCACAGGTTTGAGGCCAGCCTCAGCAACTTAGTGAGACCCTGTTTCTTTTTTCTGTTTCTTTTCTTTTCTTTTCCTTTTTTTTTTTTTTGTGGTACTGGGGATGGAACCCAGAGGCTTTCTACCTCTGGGATATACCCCCAGACCTATTTTTGTGTGTGTGTCATACTAGGGACGGAACCTAGGGACATTCTACCTCTGAGCTACACCTCCAACCCTATTTTATATTATTTATTTTTATTGGTGCATTGTAATCATACATCTTGATGGGTTTCAGGTGGTAGAAGTATACATGCTCACATTGGTCAATTAGCTTTCCCCCACCCCCATTCCCTCCCCCTTCCCTCCTCCTTGTGCTCAGCATAGTAGAAAAATATGGAACGCTTCACGAATTTGTGTGTCATCCTTGCTCAGGGGCCATGCTAATCTTCTCTGTATCGTTCCAATTTTAGTATATGTGCTGCTCAAGTGAGCACCTATTTTATTTTTTATTTGGAAACAGGGTCTCACTAAGTTGTGGAGGGCCTCACTAAATTGTGGAGGCTGACTGTGAACCTGTGATCTCCCTGTCTCAGCCTCCCAAGTACTGGGATTACAAGCTTGTGCCACCACGCATAGCTTTTCTTTTTTTGTTTGGAAAGGGTCTTGCTAAGTTGCTGAGAGCCTCACTGAGTTGCTGAGGCTGGCTGCAAACCTACAATGCTCCTGTCTCACACTCCCAAGTACTGGGATTATAATAGTGCACCACCACACTGAGCTGTGAGACCTTGTTTCAAAATAAAAAATAAAAAAGTGTAGCTCAGAGGTAGAATGCTCCTGGGTTCAATCCCCAACACACACACACACACACACACACACACACACACACACACACACACACAGAAGTTGTCTTTGCATAGTGCTGGGAGCTAGCATCCCTGTGGTTAGAACATACCAGTGAAACTCCAGACCTTTGCAGTGTAGAGACACCAAAGAATGTACTGGGAAGAGGACTTGAGTCTCATTGCAAAGCTGAGGTCTGATTTCCTCATTTTTCCCACAAACATTTAGTTCCTGGGTTGTTCCACGTACTCAATGCTTTGGGAATACAGTGATTAAAAAGATAGACACAGCTAGGCTTGGTGGCACACGCCTGTAATCCCAGTACTTGGGAGGCTGAGACAGGAGGATTATAGGTTCAAGGCCAGCCTCAGCAATTTAGCAAGGCCTTCAGCAACTTAGTGAGATCCTGTTTCAAAATAAAACATAAAATAGGGCTGCAGCGCATTCTATGTCTGAGCTACACCCTCTAGCACCCCCCCCTGTTTTTTTTCTTTGTTGCGGTACTGGGGATTGAACCCAGGGGCATTCTACCTTTGAGTTACACCCCCAGCCCTATTTTTTATTCTTTATTTTGAAACAGGGTATCACTAAGTTGTGGAGGCCCTCACTAAGTAGCTGAGGCTGGCCGCGAACCCAGATCCTCCAGTTTCAGCCTCCCAATGTCATGGGGAAACAGCTAATTCTGAGGGGTCCTTGGCTTCCATGATGAATAAGAATTTCAACACGTGCCATCAGAAAAAGGCAAAGGTTTTTAATTAACTTAAAAAGGTGGGGATACAGGTTGGGGGTTAACTAAGAAAATCGGGGATACAGGTTGGGGGTCATCTAAGAAGGGGAGAGCGAGTCTCCCTGCGCGCGTCCATCCATCCAGGTGGGCAAGAGAGCGTCTGCGTGCGGTTCTTTACAGGAGGGGGTAGGTAGGGTCGCACAGTGGAGGGCAGGACTTCCTCTTAGTCCTGTTTCCCTGGCAACAGATGGGCAGTTGGGTCTGGCCTTTTGTCCTCCTCGCCCACCCTATTTACATTAAGCATCTCAGGTGTGGAGAGGAGCCATTGTGATTAAGGGTGTGGATTCACTAAGGCTTCTGCCTGACTGAAGCCACCCTATAGGGTGGAGTTAGATTATGAACTTTCAAAATTTTAAATCTCTATTTTTCCAATGTCTCCTTTCTGCCTAATATTTCTATCTTTTCTATTCTACCTCACCAAATGCTGGGATTAAAAGTATGCACCACACGCCTGGCACCTTTTTATTTTTTAAGTTTTATTTTGAAACAGGCTCTTGCTAAATTGTTGATGGGTTGGTGAGGCTGGCCTCAAACCTGCAATCCTTCTGTCTCAATCTCCCAAGTACTGGGACTACAAGTGTGCATCACCATATTCACGTCCTTTTTTTTTTTTTTTCTTTTTGGAACTGGGTGATTGATGCTGTCCTTAACAGAGCTATGAAAGCTCTGTAGAGCAAGAGATTGTTTAAACTATATCTTGACATCATTTTAAACTTACAGAGAAGTTGCAATAATAGAGTTACTGAAGCCTTTTCACCCAATTTCCTGTAACATCAGCACATTTCCTAACCACAGCACAATGATTAAAATGGACAGTATTAGCCAGGTGTGGTAGTACACACCTGTAATCCCAGTACTTTAGAGGCTGAGACAGGAGGATCACAGGTTGGAGACCAGCCTGAGCAACTTAGCCAGACCCTCAGCAACTTAGTGAGACTCTATTTCAAAATAAAAATAAAAAGAGCTGGGGGTGTAGCTCAGAGGTAGAATGCCTCTGGTTCAATCCCCAGTACCAAAACAAACAATAACTGAGACTAAACCAGGCATGTGGTGCATCCCTGTAATTTTTTTTTTTTTTTTTTTTTTTTTTTTGCTGTACCGGGGATTGAACCCAGGGGCGTTCTACCTCCACACTACGCCTCCGGCCCTATTTTTTATACCTTTTTTTTTTTTGCGGTATCGGGGATTGAACACAGGGGTGTTTTACCTTCGCGCTATACCCCCAGCCCTATTTTTTATACTTTATTTTGAAACCAGGTCTCACAAAGTTGTGGAGGGCCTCACTAAGGAGAGAGAGAGAGAGAGAGAAAGAGAGAGAGAGAAAGAGAGCAAGCAAGCTGAGGCTGGCCGCGAACCCGGATCCTCTGGTCTCCGCCTCCCAAAGTACTGGGATTACAAGTGTGCGCCACCACGCCCGGCTTATACCTTATTTTGAAACCGGGTCTCACAAAGTTGCGGAGGGCCTAGAGAGAGAGGGAGAGAGAGAGAGAGAGCTGAGGCTGGCCACGAACCTGGATCCTCCGGTCTCCGCCTCCCAAAGTACTGGGATTACAAGCATGCGCCACCACGCCCCGGCTCCCTGTAATCTTAGTACTTGTGATGAGGTTGAATAGAAGAGATAAAAATTTTAGGTAAAAAGGAGACAATCGAAAGAAAAAATATAGTTTTAAAATCTGGTTTAAAAACAAAAGTATAATCTTAATCTCTAACTCCACCCTATAGGGTGTGTTCTGTTTTAGGCAGAAGACTCAATGAGTCCACACCCTTAATCACAAAGGCCCTTCCCCACCTGAGATTCCTGAGTGCTTAGTGTAAACAAAGGGTCCATGAGGAGGACAAAGGTCAGACACCAGCCAGACACCACCCATCAGTTGCCAGGGAAACCTGAAGATTAAGAGGAAGTCCTGCCCTCTACTGTGTAACCCCACCTACCCCCTCATGGGGGCCCTATAAAACTGAGCCACAAACTCACTCTTGCTTGCTTGGTTGTGCAGAGAGACTCGCTCTCCCCCTCTTGAGATGGCCCACATCTCCCCCTTTCTTATATTATCTCCCCTTTCTTATATCCCCACCTTTCTTAAATTAAACCTTTGCCTTTTCTCTGATGGCATGTGTTGAAATTCTTTTCATAATGGAGGCCAAGAACTCACAGAATTCTCGTGTCTCCCCATGACACTTGGGAGGCTGAGACAGGAGAATCACAGGTTTATGACCAACCCCAGCAACTTAGCAAGACCCTTTGCAACTTAGTGAGACACTGTTTCAAAATAAAAAATTTAAAAATAGGGCTGGGGGTGAAGCTCAGAGGTAGAATGCCCCTGAATTTAATCCCTAGTACCACTAAAACAGCAAACGAAAACTGAGATTATTACCTACATTACAGACCTCACTCAAATTTCACAAAATTTCCCACCAATGGAAAACTATTCTGTTTGAGGATCCAATCCAGGATCTCACCCTGCATTTCTGGCTCACATTGCCTTAGTCTCATGATTGATCTGTCCTTAGAGCTTGTGTTTGAAGTTTGTCAGTCTTTTCCTGTCTTTCATGACCTTGGAAAGAACATCTATCAGTTTGGCTTTGTCTGAAGCTTTCCTGTGATGAGGCTGAGGTTATGCATTTGGTGCAGGAATACTGCAGAAGTGGTGTTAAGCCCTCCTTGGTGAATTATACCAGGGCTCACATGATGTCCATGAGTCATCATGTGGGTGAATGAGTAGATGACCGATGGGTGGGAAGAGGGATGGGTGAGTGGGTAAATGGATAGACAGATGGAGGAATGGGTGGGTAGATGGATGGGTGGATGGGTTAATGGGTGGAGGGATGAATGGATGGGTGGATGGAGGAATGGATGGGTAGATGGATGGGTGGAGGGAGGGTTGGGTGGATGGGTGAAGGGATGGATGAGTGGATGAATGAACAGGTGGGTGAATGGGTAGATGGATGGACCTGAGTAGCCTCATTAATACATAGAATGAGTAGATTAGCTGGTGTCCAGGGACATATCCAGCTCTGGTCTTCTTAACCATTGTGTGATCTGAGTCTAATGCTTCATTCTCTCTCTGTTCCCTGCTCCCTACTCCTATTGGGATCCAAATGGCTGATGCTTTTGCCCCCAGTCGCAATTGAAGAAAAAAGTAAGACCTGTGGACACCCCATATTTGTATTCCTATAGCTAGTGCCTCTTAGATTCCTTTGGGTGGGTGGATGGATGGATAAGTGGATGGATAGATGGATAGATGGACAGAGGGATGTATAGATGGATGGAGGTATGGAGGATGGGTGGATGCATGGATAAATGGATAGGTAGATGGATAGTTGGATGGGTGGATGGATGAGTGAATGGACTAATGGATAGAGGGATGGGTGGTGGATAGATGAAATGGGTAGATGATGAATAGGTGGGTGGGGGATGGATGGATAGATGGGTGTATGTATGTATGGATGGATGGGTGAATGAAGAGAGGATGGGTGGTGGGTACATGAGTAATATTTACCATATTATTAAACATTCTTAAATGTAAAGTATTTTTATTCAAATGACAAGACACTTATGAAAAGCACATGCAAAGACACTCAACATCATTAGCCATCAGGAAAATGCAAGTCAAAATCACAATGAGATATCCCTTTATACTTACTTGGATGGTTCCATTACAAGAGATACAAGATACCAAATGTTAACTGGGATATGGAGAAATTAGAACCCTCATTTTCTGTTGGTGGGAATGTAAATGGTACAGTTGCTTTGGAAAACAGTCCATCAGTTCCTGAAAAAACATTAAACATCAAGTTACCCAGCAATTCCACTCCTAGGTATATATGCTCATGAGAAATTAAAAGAGAAGTCCACACAAAAACTTGTACACAAATGTTCATAGACATACTAGTCCTAAGAGTCAAAAAGTGGAAATAACCAAAGGGACTATCAATTGATGATTGGATAAGCAAAATGTGGTCTATGCATACAGTGGAATATTATTCAGCCATAAAATAAAACAAAATACTGGCACACCCTACAACATAAATAAACCTTAAGAACATTATGCTCAACAAAACATGGCAATCACAAATCAGACATTATCTGATTCCATTTATATATCTAGAAGAGGCAAATCCATGAAAATAGAATGTAGATTAGTGGGTGTCAGGGACTAGGGGTGGAAAAATCAGGAGGAGAGGTGATAGTTAAGGGACGTAGGGTTTATTTTGGGGTGATAAAATGCTCTGAAAGTGATGTGATGAATGCAAGAAGTTTCTATTCTAAAAACCACCAAAATGGGAAAATTGTATGGTATGCAAATTATATTTTGGTAAAACTATAGTTAAAATATTACTTCATTATAAATAAGGGTAAAAGCCGGGTATGGTAGCACACAACTTTAATCCCAGTATTTGGGAGGCTGAGACAGGAAGATCACAGGTTTGAGGCCAGCCTCAGCAACTTAGTGAGATCCTCAGCAACTTCGGGAGACCCTGTTTCAAAGTAAAACATCAAAAGGGTTGGGGGTGTAGCTTGGAGGTAGAACGCCCCTAGATTAAATCCCCAGTACCAAAAAAAAAGATACGATAGGTATTTAGGTATGCCTACCTATATTACATTAATCATTTTACCTATATATCTATATTATCTACTTATCTAGATAGTATATAAATATACATATAGATATAGAAATAGATCTCTGAAACAAATTTCTAACCCATAAAGAAGGGTTCCCAACATCTTTGCCAGTACAATGTTATCACTGTATTGATCTTTGTCAAAATATATATGACAAACTACATTTGAATAGCCGCTCATGAAAATCCCTCCTGTATAACCATCAGCATGTAAGGTCCTGTGAAGACATGGAGGACTGTGTGGACAACCACTGGATGGGTTGTGTTAATATTAACTCCATTTTCTCCCCTGTCTTTATTTTCCATGCTGATGCACTGACTCGGTTGGATTGCCACTTCAGTCAAATGTAAGTCATGTTTCCCTCTCTGCATAAACAGGACAGCAGGGGTGGGGGGCTTCAACCCAGGGATAGAAGAGGCAGAGGAGTCAGCAGGAATGCTGGCCATAACCTCTGACCTAGAGCAGATTCAGAGACACGCTCAACTCTAATTCTGCCCCTAGCGTGCAAATCTGCAGGTGGCTGGGTGGCGGCCATCTCCTGATGACCCTCAGGGAGCCCACAAACCTCTGTAATCCCATGTGAGGCTGGGTGAGACTGAAAGAGAAAGAGAGCCTGTGTGATTTTCTGAGAATGTACCTTCCATCTGATTTTCAGTGGGATCAATGACCCAGCACAATGAGGAGTCTCTGCTCCGTTTGTGCACTGGAAGATTGTGTGTGTCCATTGGTGGGGTTTAGATGAGAAGAATACGGTGCAGGGTAGATAAGCCTTCTTCCTGTCCAAGAATTAACCATCCTGGGCTCTAGCTGAGAAGGGGAGAGGACAGCTGGTTGCTATGGAGACCCTCCTCCTGAAATCCAGGTGGAGCGGAGGGTTTGGGTTCCCCAGGCAACCAATACCCTGGGGTTTCTGACTTCCAGAGTGAATGCCTGCAGAGGAATCCAGGGCCCTTAGAGTGGGTCACAACTCCCTACTCTGGTTCCTTATCCTATCTGGGGCCTATGGGGTGCAATGAGGTGCAAAGGAGGTGTAACTCATTTCACATTCTTTCTGTACCTTGATTGCAAAACGATCGCATGGCCCTGTGCTCTTCTGCTTCCTGCTCACAGTACTGAAAGGTAAGGTTCTCTTTTTTTTTTTTTTTCTTTTTTTTTGCGGTACCAGGGATTGAACCCAGAGGTGTTCTACCTCCGTGCTACACCCCCGGCCCTATTTTTTTATACTTTATTTTGAAACCGGGTCTCACGAAGTTGCGGAGGGCCTCACTAAGTAGAGAGAGAGAGAGAGAGAGAGAGAGAGAGACAGGGAGAGAGAAAGATAGAGAAAGCTGAGGCTGGCCTTGAACCTGGATCCTCCGGTCTCCACTTCCCAAAGTACTGGGATTACAAGCATGTGCCACCACGCCCAGCTTAAAGGTAAGGTTCTCCTTCCTTCTCCTTCCTGTCAGGTTTGACCCAGCAGGGATAATCCCTGCTGCCCTTCACACAGCTTTCCCACTTTCAATCAAGGAACTAGAAAAATTAAGAGCTGGAACACCTTTTTCTTGAACCCACACGTGTTCTACCTTGGAGCTATACCCCAGTTCTATTTTATTTTTTAATTTGAAATACAGTCTTACTAAGTTACTGAGGATCTTGTCAAGTTCCTGAGGCTGGCCTTGAACCTGCAATCCTCCTGTCTCAGCTTCCCAAGTACTGGGATTATAGGTGTGTGCCACTGTGCCTGGCTGGAAAATCTCTCTCTCTCTCTCTTTTTTTTTTTTTTAGTGCTGGAGTGGAACCCAGGGGTGTTCTACCTCTGAGCTACACCCACAGCCCTATTTTATTTTTTATTTGGAAACAGAGTCTTGCTAAGTTGCTGAGAGCCTCTCTAAATTACTGAGGCTGGCTTCAAACTTGCCATCGTCCTGTCTCAGCCTCCCAAGTACTGCGATTATAGGCATGCGCCACCATACCCAGCTGGAACACCTCTTTTGATGAAAAAAAATACTGCCCCTCTCCCTCAGAAATATTGGGTATTTTTAGTGTTCCAAGTCTTAGGATGGTGCACCTATGAGCAAAAGGAAAGTTGTTAGGTCATAGGGCTAAACTCAGAGAGCTGGTATTTGGCTAGATGCATTGATTTCTTTTCTTTTCTTCCTTCCTTTCTTTATTTCTCTTTTTTAGGGAAATATAAGCGGTTTATTTAGGGAAGTGGGGGTACATCTTAAGAGAAGGCTGTGATAAAGGGATCTGGAATGGTCCATTTCCGGAAGTGGAAAACAGCAGCCAGTTCTCAACCTGGTGGGATTTATTTATTCTATAAACCTTCCCCCTCATATATATGCATTTGGGGGAGGAAACTATTTCTTTTTGTGCCACAGCTTAGTGTGCCTGTACTGTTTCCACCATGTTGGAAACTTTCCCCCAGGTGCCTAAATGAAACCCTGGGGTGGGGTGTGCCTAAAATGGCAATTGCAGCTGCATGGTGAATCTCCTTCTCTCTTCTCATGAGGGCTGGATGGATCCTCTGTTCCATTCTTTTCTCAGCCCTGCTCTCTAATCTAACTACCTAATATTCCCTCCTCAAGAGCTAGAGGCCCTGAAATAATTTAGGGGGTAGGGGTGATGGTCTGTCTTCTATAGCTTCTTTGAGTAGACAGGGATGCATTCATTTCTACCTGTGCTTTCTGAGGCCAGGTAGAAAAAGGTATTATCATCAATATTCAATAATTCTTATCCATGGAAATTACGAACTAGCTCAGTGAGATAAGATCATGGTTTTTTAATTGAGTTTGCAAGTATTTTTTTTATTTGTTTGTTTTTGTTTTGGGTACTGGGGATTGAATCCAGGGGCATTCTACCTCTGAGCTACACCCCCAGACCTTTTTATTTTTTATTTTGAAATAGGGTCTCACGAGGTTTCTGAAGTTCTCCCTAAGTTGTTAAGACTGGTCTCAAACCTGTGATCCTCCTGTCTCAACCTTCTGAGTACTGGGATTACAGGCATGTGCCACCATGCCCGGCTGAGTTTGCAAGTTTTGGGGCAGGAGGTTAAGTCAGGAAATGAGATGAGAATCCTCAGAAAGGGTGCAAGGCTCAGTGTCAAGCACCTCTGAGTTTAGAGCAGTATTCTGCCCCTTCCTAGTTGGATAACCTTGGAGAAGTGACTTGACCTCTCTGTGCCTACTTCATAAGGCTAAATGCTATTACAGGTGTGACCCATTCTCAATTCAAACCAAAATATCCAGGGTCCAACAGCTCTTCCTGCTTCTATGTCCCTCCCCATGCACATACACACAAAACTATGTAACAATGCAATCATTATTACGATTGTTCTCATTCACCTGTATTTCTATTTCTAACATTTTCTGAGTGTTATCTTGGGCCAGGAGCTAAGCTAAGTGCTCAAGATCCATCCCCCCCCCCCCTGGTACTGGGGATTGAACCCAGCTGCGTTCTACCTCTGAGCTATACCTCCAGCTCTTTTTACTTTTTATTTCAAAATAGTGTCTTGCAGCCAGGTGTGGTGGCGCACACTTGTAATCCCAGTACTTGGGAGGCTGAGACAGGAGGATCGCAGGTTTGAAGACAGCCTCAGCTGCTTAGCAAGGCCCTCCGCAACTTATTGAGACCCTGTTTCCAGATAAGAAATAAAATCAGATTGGGGGTATAACTTGGAAGTAGAATGCCTCTGGGTTCAATCCCCCGTACCAAAAACAATAACAACAAAAAAGTGTCTTGCTAAATCATTGAGGGTCTTGCTAAGTTGCTGAGGCTAAGATGTATTCTTTTTTTCTTCATTATCACCATAATTCCAAGTGGGAGATAGTATTTCCATTTTGCAAAGTTAAAAAGAGCTTAGTGATCATCCCAAGACCATGCTGTTAATAAAATGTACAGCTCGGGAGCTGGGTATGGTGGTACATGCCTGTAATTCCAGTCCTTGGATGGCTGAGACAGGAGGATTACAGGTTTGAGGAAAGCCTCAGCAACTTAGCAAGACTCTGTTTTAAAATAAAAAAATAAAAGGGGTGTAGCTTGGAGGTAGAATACCCCTGGGTTCAATCCCCAGTATAAAAAAAAAAAGAGTAGCTTTTCCTTCTCTTCCCAGCATGACAGCAGCTGACCCTGACCACTTTTCCTACCCCCTCCCAGCTCACTGAGCCCCCTACATCAGATCAAACAGGCTCCTGATAATCCCACAGGGATGGGTCTAGTTCCTAGCTTCCCATGTAACCCCTTGTAAATTCTACTTCCAACCTGGTCCCAATCCAGCATTTGATCTTGTTTTTGGTTTTTCTAATTATGACTTCGTCTCTCTGCCCCTTGGGCCCAACATTCTGCTCCATGCCTGTAACCTTGGCTGACCCGCCGCCTCTCCTGGACGCGCCCCTCTCAGGGATCCTAGGTATGTACCATGCCACAGTCACAATGACCCAGACTGGGAATTTTGGTGGGAAACTATGAGAAAGAACTTCTGAACATCTGGACTCACACTGGGGCAATGAGAGACCAAAGACGGATGCAACAGGTTCACTTTTATTTTTGTACTCAGGATTGAATCCAAGGGTGCTCTATCACTAAGCTACACCCCTGGCCCTTTTTATTTTACTTTATTTTTGGTACTGAGGATTGAACCCAGGGGCATCTACCTCCGAGCTACACCCCCCAGCCCTTTTTATATTTTTATTTTGAAAGAGGGTCTCACTAAGTTACTGAGGCTGGCCTTGAACCTTCGATCTTACTATCTCAGCCTCCTAAGTACTGGGATTACAGGCATGTGTCACTGTACCCAGCTTAGCTTTACTCTTTAGACACTTGGACTCAGCTGGGAACAGGGACAGTAGTCTGGTGGGAACAAGGACATGAACCACATAATGATGAGCTGCATATATGGCTATAGTCCCATAAGGTCACCCTGCCAGAGATGGCTCGCCTATTGATTAAGTTTTGTTTTTTGTTTTTTGTTTTTTTTTTGGTGCTGGGGATTGAACCTAGAGGCATTCTACCTCTGAGCTATACCCCCAGCCTGATTTTTTTTTTTTTTTTTTTTTGGTACTGGGGATTGAACCCAGGGCATTCTACCTCCAAGTTACACCCCCAGCCCTATTTTTTTATTCTTTATTTTAAAACAGGGTCTCACTAAGTAGCTGAGGCTGGCTGTGAACCTGTGATCCTCCTGTCTCAGCCTCCCATGTACTGGGATTACAAGCGTGCGCCATCATGCCCGACTCCGATTTTATTTTTATTTTGAAACAGGGTCTCATTAGGTTGATGAGAGTCTCACTACTTGTTTAGGCTGTCCTTGAACCCATGATCCTCCTGTCTCAGCCTCCCTAGTACTAGGATTACAGGTGTGGGCCACTATGCCCAGCATTTTTTTTTAATGGGGATTGAACCCAGAGGCATTCTACCTCCAAACTACACCCCCAACCCGATTTTTTAGATTTATTATTTGGAAACAGGGTCTCACTAGGTTGCTAAGAGCCTCACTAAGTTGTCGAGGCTAGTTTTGAACCTGTGATCCTCCTGTCTCAGCCTCCCAAGTTGAGATTACAAGCATGAGCCACCATGCCCAGCCCCAATGAAGTTTTCAGACCACATCTGTTCAGTGATGTGTGACTATAAATAGAAATTAAATTATATCATCTGGGTGTGGTGACACACACCTGTAATCCCAGGACTTGGGAGACTGAGACAGGAGGATTGCAGGTTCAAGAACAACCTCAACAACTTGGTGAGACCTTCAGCAACTTAGCAAGACCCTGTTTAAAAAAAAATAGGGCTGGTGCACAGCTCTGGGTTTACTCTCCAGTATAAACAACAACAACAACACGGACAAGTGGTGCTTGCTAGGTTGGAGATGGGACAGAGTTTGTAGGACTATGGAGGAGAGGACACCCTGAATCATGCCCAGGCATCATGGTCCCACACCCCCAAGAAGAGATTGTGTCAGGTCTGTGAACTGGGGAAACCCACGAATGAGAGCTTTTCTTTGTGTTGCATTTGCACATCCTTCATTCTGTCTTCTTCCTCAGGTCTGATGAGCAGGCTGTCCCCGGATGGTAAGTCTGGGGTCACATCCTTTTGCCCTGGTCTTTCTTTTCTCTTGTCTACAAGATGGTACAGACTCCCTGAGTCTACAAAAGGTTTCAGATATTATCTAATTACATCATGTTTTGTTTCAATGTAATGACACTTTTTTTTTTTTAGTACTTGGGATTGAACCTAGGGGCATTCTACTTCCAAGCTACACTTCCAGACTTTCTTTTTATTTTGTTTTAATTTTTTTTTTTTTTTTGCAGTACTGGGGATTGAACCCAGGGGAATTCTACCTCTGAGCTACAACCCCAGCCCTATTTTTTATCCTTTATTTTGAAACAGGGTCTCACTAAGTTGCAGAAGGCCTCACTTAAGTAGCTGAGGCTGGCCGCGAACCTGGATCCTCCGGTCTCAGCCTCCCAAGTATCTTTTTATTTTGAAACAGGGTCTCCCTAAGTTGCCCAGGTTCTCACTAAGTAGCTGAGGCTAGCCTGAAACCTGTGATCTTCCAGTCTCAGCCTCCCAAGTACAGGGATTACAGGTGTGCGACCCATGCCCGGCTATGACACACTTTATTATTATGAGATTATAGCTAGAATTTTACCTAATAATTAGTCTTCTGTGGGTTTCTTAAGTTTTAAAAATAGTATATGCTCATGGGAAAAGTTGAGGGAACATAAAATAAAAGTCAAACCATCCACTGCATCTCATTCCCAATTCTACTGACGAGAAGCAACACCATTACTAGTCTCTTGTGGCCGGGCGTGGTGGCGCACGCTTGTAATCCCAGTACTTTGGGAGGCAGAGACCGGAGGATCCGGGTTCGCGGCCAGCCTCAGCTCTCTCTCTCTCTCTCTCTCTCTCCCTGTTTCTCTCTCTCCCTTTCTCTCTCCCTCTCTCTCTCTCTCTCTCTCTCTCTCTCTCTATCTAGTGAGGCCCTCCGCAACTTCATGAGACCCAGTTTCAAAATAGAGCATAAAAAAAATAGGGTCGGGGGTGTAGCGCGGAGGTAGAACGCCCCTGCGTTCAATCCCCGGTACCGCAAAAAGAAAAAAAAAAAAACTAGTCTCTTGTGTGTTCTCACAAGAAATGTCCATGCCTG
>PVJS01043528.1:0-17035 GCA_004027185.1 Glis glis | reverse complement strand
CTACGCCCCCGGCCCTATTTTTTATACTTTTTATTTTGAAACCGGGTCTCACGAAGTTGCGGAGGGCCTCACTAAGGGGAGAGAGAGAGAGAGAGAGACAGGGGGAGGGAGAGAGAGAGAGAGAGAGAGAGAGAGAGAGAGAGAGAGAGAGAACGCTCGCGCGCATGCGCAAGCTGAGGCTGGCCGCGAACCCGGATCCTCCGGTCTCCGCCTCCCAAAGTACTGGGATTACAAGCGTGCGCCACCACGCCCGGCTAAGGTATTATATTTAAAGAATGATTCATAAAGATAAGTGTAAATAATCTTAGACAATTTTGGTTTATGGTTATTTCTTGTGTGTTGTTATAGTTTCTATCCAAAGTTGTGGGAAAACTTGTAGATTTCCTTCTAAGATTTATACACCAATTTCAATTGTTTCTGAATAATGATATAAAAAGAATATGAAAATTATTTGTAGCACTTTTTATATGTGTACTATGTAGGAAAGAAACAGGTTAAATGGTTATCATTAGTAGTCTTGTAACTAAAGAACTATTTTATCTTAAACTACTATCTTAAAAAATCTAATTGCATTAGCATAACTTCATGTTAAAGACTGGTATATGTGTTTGAATACAAAATTATCTTTTTTTTTTTGCGGTACGGGGGATTGAACCCAGGGGCGTTCTACCTCCGCGCTACACCCCCAGCCCTATTTTTTTATACTTTATTTTGAAACCGGGTCTCACGAAGTTGCAGAGGGCCTCACTAAGTAGAGAGAGAGAGAGAGAGAGAGAGAGGGAGAGAGAGAGAGCTGAGGCTGGCCGCAAACCCGGATCCTCTGGTCTCCACCTCCCAAAGTACTGGGATTACAAGCATGCGCCACCACGCCCGGCCTTGAATACAAAATTATGTAAACTAATATAAGTATAATGAGCCTTAATAATGAACAACCCTTTCCACTATATCCATTAGAGTCCTAATTTTGTTCATTGTAACATGAGGCATTTCATAAACTTTAAAAAAAGTCTGAAAATATTTTATATTTAAATATCAGTGAGAATAATTTCTGACAAAAATATCTGAAAACTCCACATGGTTATAAAATATGAAGACATTATGAATAAAGGATTATCAGTACTGACTGAATTAAATAATGAATCCCTAGTACAGATAGCAGTTTCTGACAAATGGCATTTGGTAATAGATATTCATAATTACTGGATTTGCCAAGAGTTGTATCTGGTCTAAAGATACCCTACTTCCTCTATGTCTTTCATTAGCACAAAGCACATATACATCTTACATACAAATTTTATCTTGTGGTACTGGAAAACTAAAACATGATGGTAATTTGGGGTTTGCAGTAAAATATATTAACTTACCTACCTCAATTTATATTAAAAAATTCAGTATAATACTTTTTAATGCCCATAAAAGTTATATCACCTCCTGGCAGTAAAATAGAAAATTCCTTTATAATTGAATGGAACAAAGGCTCCAATACAATGATTTTTATCAGGGACAACCTAAATTTGTGCATTCATTTGCACTAAATTCATTTGGTTCAGATGAGAAATTATATTTGAAAACTACCCATTTATTCATGGTCTATTAGATCCCAGAAGTGAAAGTCAGCCTTTATTATTATTCTCTTATTCTATTTTATGTTTCTGCAACAGAATACCACAGACTGGATAATTTACATGCAATAGAAACTTATTTGGCTCACAGTTCTGTAGGCTGAGACTTCAAGAGCATGTGTGGCACTAACATCTGGCTAGCGCCTTCTTATTGCATAATCAGAACAAAAGATGGGAGGAGAAATGGCAAGGGAGCTCGCACAAGAGAAAGAAAGCAAGAAGGGGACAAATTGACTCTGACACCACCTCACTTTTGCATTAACTCTTCCACTCCTGTGATAGTGGCATTAATTCATTAATGAGAGAGTCCTCCTGACCCAATCATCTTTTATTATGCCCCAATTCTCAACACTATTACATAGGGGATTAAGATTCCAATATGTAAACTTTGGGGGAGTATTATGTACTAAACCCTAAATATATTTATGCACTATTATAAATGTATCGCATAACTTATTTATAAGATTTGATAATAAATTAACATATAATAAATTTATTATCATTCATGTGGTTACATTCAAACCATAGCAATTATGTAATAGCATAAAACATTCATTTGGAGAAAGTAGAGTATCTTTAATAAGTGGTTCTGGGAGACTGAATATTCCATATGCAGGAGAATAAAACTAGGGCACCTTCTCTCATCATATACTAAAATAAGCTCAGACTAGATCAACGACTTAAATGTTAGACTCAGAACTATGAAAGTACTAGAAGAAAACATAGAAACTACTAGGAGAACATAGAGAAAACCCTTAGAGAACATAGAGAAAACCCTTGCCTGTTGGTACATGCAAATAGTTCTTGGATTAGACCTCCAAATACATGTAACAAGAGCAAAAATAGACAAATGGGATTGTATTTATCTGAGAAACTTCTACACAGCAGAGGAAACAGTCAATAGACTGGAGACACAACCTACAGAATGGGAGAAAGTATGTGCCAACTATTCATTTGATAGGGGATTGATATCTAGAATATATTAAAAGTTCAAAAACTCAACAAGAGGCTATCTTTTTTCCAGTGTATGTTTTTGATCCCTTTGTCAAAAATAAATTGGCTGTAAGTGTATGGATTTGTTTCTGAGTCTTCTATTCTGCTCCACCGGTCTATGTGTCTGTTTTTGTGCCAATACCATGCTGTTTTTATTACTATGGCTCTGTAGTATAGTTTGAAGCCAGGTATTGTGGTGCCTCCTGCATGGTTGTTGTTTCTGAGAACTACTTTGGCTATTCTGAGTTTTTTGTTGTTCCACATAAATTTAAGGACTGTTCTCCTTAACATGTAGAAGCTAGGGAGAAAATGGGAAATAGGAGGGACTTGAGACAAAGGAGGAGTAACCTTAGGTGAGTGAAGAAGGTGACTTAACTGTGGAAGATGGGAGGGGGGAAGAGGGAAACACCTCAATGGACATGATGCACATACACAAACTTATCAAGGTCAAACACTATGCTGAGCACAGGAAGGACAGAAGGGAGAGGGAATAGGGCGGGAACTGGAAGAGGCCTAAATGAGTGCTGTGTGCATGTATGCCTCTACCACAGTGAATCTCATCAAGATGTATAATTACAAGGCACCAATAAAATAAAAAAAATTGATGATTTCACAATTAAAAATCTTTGCTTAAAAAATGCCAACAAATACACAAAAAACTGTTCAACATCATTAACAATCAGGGAAATGCAAATCAAAACAATGCACCAATAAAAAATAAAAAAACTCAACAAGACAACATAAATGAATAATCCCATTAAATATGGGGAAATAATCTGAACAGATATTTCTTAATGGAAGATATTTCTTAATGGAAGATAAACACATGGCCAGGAACTATAAAAAAAAATGCTCAAGATAGGCGTGGTGGTGCACACTTGTAATCCCAGTATTATGAGAAGGTATCCCATTTTCAAATATATTTCAATACTTTTCACAGTAGCTAAGATATGGAAACAACCAAGGTATCCATCAGTGGAAGATATGGAATCAAGGTGTCCATCAATGGATGAAGTATTTAAAAATGCAGTATCATTACACAATAGAATATTATTCAGCTATAAAAAAATGAAATCTTGTCATTTATGACAGCATAGACACAACTGGAGGACATTATGTTAAGTGAAATAAGCCAGACATAGAAAGACAAGTACCACATGATTTTACTCATAAGTGGAAGCTAAAACAGCTGATCTCATAAAAGTAGAGTAGAGTAATATTCATGAGAGTCTAGGAAGGGGAGGGGAGAAAGATGGTAGAGGGTGGTTAGATAGGAGCACTAAAATAAAGATAAAAATAATATATTATAGTGTACAGTAGAATGAATACAGTTTACAACAATTTATTAAATATTTTAAAGGAACTTGAGGAGAGAAATTGGAAGTTTCCCAACACAATGAAATGATGAATATTTAAAAAGATTAAAATTGTTATAACCCTAATTTGATCATCATGCATTGACAATATCTATTGAATTATTACATTACACCCCATAAATATGTAAAATTATGTGTCAGCTAAAAATACACTAAGGAAAATATTTGAATTCAACAACTTGTGTTTTATTCCAATTTCTAATGTTATAAGATATGGTATTTACCATATGTCCTCTATTACATATGGTATATGTCATCTCTTATTTTCTTATTTCATTTTATAGAGAATCTTCCCCCTAGCTTCATGTTTAAATAAATGCACATTCTGTTTTTGGTCTTGTCGCTCAGTTTATCTAACAAACTAGATAAATCACTGTAAAGATGTTATTTGTGTTCAATGCACTAAGACAACATGAAAAATGCATTTACTAAATTAACTCCAGGTTAAATCATGTAATGGTCCTATACCTGAAGCTGTGCCGAGTCATCAAGTTGACCAGCTTTCTCTGAGTACTCACAATGGGCTGTGGTCTCTCTTGCACACTTGTTATTCAATTCTTGGCAGTATTTAATGTATCATGTATCACCACTGCAATTTTACAGATGAGAAAAGAGACTCATGACTGTTAAATCATTTACTCAGAGTAACATAGCAATTAAGTACCTAACATGCTTTTGTGTGTTTGTGTGTATGTGTGTGTGTGAATCTGTGTGATACTGCAAGTTTATAATATTACCAAAAAATATCATACATTTAGCAAAAACAGTTTCTCCTTGGATGATGCTTTATTGTTTTTATCCCATATGATTGACTTCTCCTTAATCCAGTTATTACCTTTTTTTGTTATTACATGCTTTAATTGAACCGTGAACATTGGCAGTTATCTGTACTTTAAAAAGACTTTTGTATAAGCCCTTGAATCAATGTTTAACCACTTCTAATGAATAATATTTGGCTCTCTGGCAAAGCTATAAACATCTTGAGGGTAGTTGCAATGTTGTAGATATAGTGGGTGTTGAAGTACATATCACTCCAAACTGTACCACTCTGGAATATTGACTATTTTGAGTTAAAGTCACTTGAAAAAACAGCAGGTACAGGATCATTTTGACCTTACTCTGTTTCTTAGGACCAAGAGAAAAAATTCTCAAGTTAAACATTCTATCCTTACTCTAAAATAAAAGTGGCATTCTTATATCCAAGGATAGGAAGTGAAGAAGTAGGGAAATCAGTACAAGCTTTGCTAAACTAACTTTTATCTTCCTAGGCAATTCTCCACTGAATTAATTAATGGATCTGAGCCCCTTTGTCACAATACATTTTCTTTGTCTAATTCTGTATATAAGTGTTTGACTGTGTATTTGGGTCTTCATTACTTTATGATGGCTCCAATGCTACATAAAACTTGTATAAATATGAATGTTGGTCTGTCCTCTGTCAATTTAATTCTCAGGACCAGCCATTAAGGAAAAAAAAAAAAGTTGAGAGAGTAGAGTAGAGGTAAAATTTCTCCTCCTCTACAGTGACTCATGAAGCAAGACTGCAATTTTTTAACACCTAATAAAAATAATAAATTTAAATTATGTTACTGGATTTAGCAATGAAGCCAAAATTTCTATACTCAGCATTTTCATCTATAAATAAGTAAAGGAATAGTGTTGAAGCCATGTTAAATGAAAAAGAGGTCAGATGTGGGTTATTGTTCCAAAGTGAATTAACCCTAGGCTGGACAGACCTCAGAGCCAGGTGGCCAGTCTTCACCTTCCTTCGCAATAACTCTTAAAACCTTGAGATGGGAAGTATCAAACTTAGAACAAACTGGATATCAAAGTTGAGGCAAACTTTTCTAGATACAGTTTACATTTGGGTTTAATTAGACTTAAAATTAGATCTAATCATTAAATTCTACTCCTGAGAACACCTTGATAATGCTAATCTATTCCCTAAAATTCTTAGAAATTTGCAAACTGTTCCAGGTTTGTTTCTAAGTGATTAAAATTCTTAACTATAATGAGCTCTTTTTCCCCTTAAGGTAACCAAAGTTAAGTATTTTAGGAAATAATGCAAAGTTAAAGTATTTATAATATTTTATCATTATAATACTTTATCACTTATAATACTATATCATTATACTACTTAATCATTATTGGATTCTTCATTGTATTATCAGATGCTAGTTTATTAAAATATCCCCAAGTGACCTATTGACAAGGAAAAGCTGAGTCACTGTGGTCGGAAGATCACCACCTCGGTAGGATAAAATTAGGGGTCTCAGGGAGAGAGACTCAAATAGGGGATATTTTTTTCCATTTTGGTATCTGTTTTAAAGTTTTCTAAAATGGGGGCTTGATTAGGATTGGGAAAGGCTCATAGTACAGAAATTTATGCTTGGTTAGCACAAAAAGGCTAGGATTTCAGACAGGGTTTTAGAGTGTTCAAGAGGAAAGAGTCATTTCATGCTTTCTATTTGAGTTGAACAGTTTGATGAACACATAAATGAATTTTTCAGGAAATTTCTGAAATTAACAGTGAGATGATTTATAACTTTTATGTTCTCCTGTAAGTCTTTGAGAATAGAAAAAGTTATGTTGAAAGTGTGTGGAGAGGGAAGTCATATTAGTAAAGACATAAAAAAACAGCTGCTCATATAGACTGGGCTGTGTATGTATAGATGGTTTTTATCATTAGTGTGATCATACATGAAAATAAGTAGGTCACTTAAAAAGTTATATTAAAAATAGGTGTGCGTTCAGCAAATCCTGAACAGCACAATCAGCATCCCACAGAGTATCAGTGGCTCCAGGGTTCCTATGCAGGTGATACGACCCAATTGAGTAATTCTTAGGTTCTTACCACCACAAAGAGTTGTAGCCTCAAAATTATGTAATGCATTAATAAACATGGAGAATCTATATTTAGAAATGATCATCATATCAAAATTATGTTGAAAATTATTTCAAAAACCACATTGAAATTTTTCTTGTCATTATATTATGGGGGGAACCTTTTCATAGACAAGCATTCATTGGTAAAACAAACAAAAGAAAACTGCAAAACCAAAATTTAACCTCTAATCTCATTTATATCAGAGTCATTAACTACAGAGAACACATAAGAATGTTGTAATTAGCCTACCTTTTGTGAAATTTATGTAAAAAGAATTAGCATAGTATTAGTACAGACTCCAAAAACTAATTGCTGGATTTCTGAGAATGGAGTCAACCAGCTTAGAATATAACCATCATGGGAGAACTAATTTAGCAGATTTGATTTTTTCAAGAGACTTGATGGAATTGTTTGTTTGCACAGCATTTTTTTTTACTTCGTAGAAAATGTATTTGCCCTCAAGTTCTAAGTTGTACACTTTAATCCTTACCTTTCTAACAGAAAGGGGGGCTGTGTGGCATGGTTTCAAGTTTAGAGTTTAGAATTTAGCAGATCTGGAATTAAATTCCATTTTCAAGTCGCTTACATTTCTTCAGGAATCAGACTCTCTTTTTTTCTTTATAGATGAGAATATTAATGCCTACCTCATAGGTTTTCTGGGAATATCAAAGGAAAGATTTATGTAAAGCACTCAGCAGGAGTTTGAGAAGGTGAAAGTTTTTTTTTAAGATAGCTTTATTTTTCTACTCCTTAAAGATGAATGTATTTTTGATTCAATTTTTCCCACAAGAAGATAGCACCTCCCTTAAAGCTTTTCATATATCTGATAAAATGTAGTTTTTGAAGAATCTCAACATGGATTTATTTTTTTTAATTTCTTTTTTCTATCTGTAAACTTAAAAATTTGTAGCCTCTCACCTCTGCAGTTTCCTTTCTCTTCAATTAGCCTAGTGATGCCACCCTCATAAAGTTACTATAGGAATTAGAGAAAGAATGCAACATGTACACCAATTATCTGACAAATATAAATGTATGTATAAGCTGGGGGCAGTGGGACATACCTGTAATTCCAGTACTTGGTAGGCTGAGACAGGAGGATCACAGGTTCGAGGACAGGCTCAGCAATTTAGCAAGACCCTGTTTCAAAATAAACAATAAAAAGTGCTGAGGGTGTAGCTCAGAGGTACAATGCCCCTAAGTTTGATCCCCAATACTCCCCTACCAAAGGTCTATACTCTTGTTAAGACAGGAACCAATGAAAGGACTCTTTTTATCATCTATACTTCTTTCTCCTCTTACCTACCCACAGTGATGCAAATATTGTATTTTGTTTCCCATTGGAGACCAATATTAATATACACATTTTGTCCAGTTCCTAAGGATTGGTTATCCTAAGCGTATAAGGTCCTTCTCCTGCTATTATCCTGTATCCAAAGTTGGATAACTCATTTGCTCTCATGGAATGTATAAAACCTGACCATCCTAACTCCCTTGGTTAAATTATTTATGACTCAAACATTCACTGAAATTAAAGCATCCCTTTTCAGGCCAAATGTGATTGACTTGAACTCTCACATTTAATTACCCACAGTGAGTGTAATCCCTATATGACATTTTTAATAAATTTCTGGGAGGGTGGGGGTACATTTATTGTCTTGGGGAAAGCATTTCTGAATCTGCATTTCCCTGAATTAACTCCAGGTTAAGCCATCTAATGACCCTGTACCTGACGCTGTGCCTAGTCATCAGGCTGAGCAGCTTTCCCTGGTGACTCACCCACACACAAACATCCCACTCTCAAAACCTTTGCTTTTATTGCCAGCTACCCTGAAGGGATAGAGAAACTGAGAGATGAGGTGGGGAGGAGGATAGCAGTGGAACTGTGTCACAGCTGATTCACTTAGCAAATAATTTAAAGTCAATAGTTTACAAATCTATTTCTAACAGTCTTTTCTACTGCTCCCTAATGCACAGAGTAAGTGTACCAGCAACTCGCTATTTTCATGTTTCTTCTTTGTCTCCCAGGAACTGTAATTCTTCTCACAGTATAATACAGAGACAATTTCAGCTCCAGGCTCATTTTCATGTGACCCAAACTCATTAAGATGCTCAGTAAAACAAAATATATACCTATTCCTTTTAAAAGATCCTGCTAAATTGGAATGCAGCTTTGCTTTTAAATAGGCATTTCTTTCATTGACTATTCCACTATAATTATTCTTGTGAAGCAGTGCTTCCTGATTTAGAATGCAACTTACAGGCATTCTACAGCTTCATAATAAGTATATAGTATGTTGTAGTGATGTATATTACCAGAGATAGCTATATTTTGGTTGAAGGTACTTCTCTAAAATTAGAACACATTAGTAAATTGCCTTCTCCAAGAGTGAGCACAAAGTAATTCCCTCACTGATCTTTTCCTTTAATTTCTTTCTGAGAGTATGAAGAATAGTACAGCATGATGAATAGTGATTAAACTGAGCCTGAGAAAAAAATGGTGAGGAAAATATTTAAAAACTTCAAATTTATAGGTTTGTGTATCTGGAGCACGAAAGGGAGGGAAGGGGGAGGGAATAGGGTGGGATTGGAGGGAGGGCTAAATGTGCAATGTGTGCATGTATGGTGTTCATACCCTGACATATATCAAAATGTATAATTACAATTTACAATGCACCAATAAATGAACATAAAAAGTTAAAAAAAAAAAACTTCAAATTTTGCAACAGCATGAACACAGACCTTAGACCACTTAGGTTGAATAGTCAAATCCAAGATCCTTTTATACATCTTTATGACAGCACACACTGAATAAAGAAAGGAAGCTAAAGCACACCCCATTTATGTGTAAGCTAAAAAGAAATAAACATTGATAATTTTGATTCTTTAATTCCTTCCAAGTAGGAAATATATACTCTATTTTCCCAGTTTTCATGTTTTGCTATGAAAAATTAAATACATCTTTGGGTATAGCAATAACTAAATTTCTTAAATTATGATAGCCTTTGATTCAGTGCTTATTATATTCCTGGATCTTGTCACTTTCAATAGACACAGCTAAATCAAGCAATGAGGTATATGATATAATAATAATTGCTAACACATAGCATGTATTGTATGATAGAGAATGTGGTTAAATTTTACAAACGTTAACTCCTTTACTCCTCAAGAGGATTTTATGAGATATGTAAAATCATTCTCTCTTTTAATAAATAAATAATAAGCTAAATACATTTTAGGTAATTTTCTCAGATTCTCTGGCTACTACATCCATGTTTATCAGCTTTTTTGACGATCTCTGACTTTACTCACTAATGTCTTAACCTGTACATTCAGAAGATAGACTTTTCAGGAGAGAGATGATGGTGGTTTATACTCAAGTGGTAGCAGTGGAAGTAGCAAAAGAAGGTGAAATTCTGGATATTTTCTAAAAATAGAGCTAGAAGTTTGTTAATGAGTAAATACGGTGTATGAAAAAAGGCAAAAAGTCAATAAGGGCTCCAACATTTTGTCCTAAACAACTAAAATTTGGAATTTCAATGAACTAACTTGAAGACTGTAAGTAGAATAATTCTTAGAAAAGTCATTATAAATCTGGTTTTGATAATATTTATTGAACATATATTTTAGTTATTTAGGTGGTAAGATCTAGTAGACAGATGAATATAAATAAGTATTTCCTAAGAGAAGTAAAAATTCAACTTGGAACAGTTGGTTGATTTACTAAAAGACAAGAGAGAACTATGTAAGATCTGTAAGGGAATGAGTATAAACAGAGAAAAAACAATTTTTTTCTAATAAAAATGACCAAATTAATCTGGATAAGAAAATCTAGCATGAGTATTAATAAAACTGCTTGAAGTTATAAAAAAGCTAACAATATAATGAAATATATTGTCAGGCAAAGATATCAGGCATAGGTAGTAACATAAGAAGGTAAATTTAGTGTGTAAGAATAACTTTCTTTTTAGGTTGGCTACCAATTCTGGTACAGGGACTAAGGAATAAGAACATTAAGCAGTAGTTTTGGCTGTTTTTCAGAATTGAGGGACAAAGTCCAGGATCTGGTAAGGGTAAAGAGCTGCTAAATTTTCCACACTTTAAGACCCAAGAGAGCTATACTGTAGGAGTTAGCACAAATGAGAAGTAGACTTGCCTTTACAAAATCTGAAACCAAGTTTTCAATAAGATTAATCTTAGAGAGGAATTAAACTTCTAATTGCTCTATCCCTATTTGACTTCCAGAAGTTAAGTTGAAATATCTCTAGAAGAGCATAACTTTACCTTAGATTTCAAGCTACATTTGCATTATCAAATGTCATTTACAATTCTTAGCTCTCAATATCAAATAATGAGGCACATGAAGAAGTTAAAACATGGAAAGGAAAAATGAGAAAAACAGATAATAAAAACATATAATCTTTATAGGGGTTTATTAAACAATGATTCATAGATAATGGGATATTATATGTATAAAATATTAAAGAATGGTTGGATTTTTGACAGGAAAATAAAAATTATAAAAAGATGATAATTTTATTTATTTATTTATTTATTTATTTATTTATTTATTTTTGCGGTACCGGGGATTGAACCCAGGGGCGTTCTACCTCCGCAATACACCCCCGGACCTATTTTTTATACTTTATTTTGAAACCGGGTCTCACGAAGTTGCGGAGGGCCTCACTAAGGAGAGAGAGAGAGAGAGAGAGAGAGAGAGCTGAGGCTGGCCGCGAACCCGGATTCTCCGGTCTCCGCCTCCCAAAGTACTGGGATTACAAGCGTGCGCCACCAAGCCCGGCTCAAGATGATAATTTTAGAACTGAAATATAAAGTAACCTAAATAAGGAAGTCAACAAAGAAAATTTTAGATGATTGCCAAAGTTTCATACATAGTTATGTGATTAACGCATTGAATACTGAGGAAAGCAAATAGCAATATTTATAAAAGCAAGAAAAATAATGATTTTGTTTTCTCAGTACAAACAATGAAAACCAAAAAAGCAATGGGTATTAATTACATCTTTTAGCTACTTAAAGATAATAACTCAACCTAGCATTCTCTCTCTAGCAATAATATCATTTAAGAATGAACTGGAAATCAAGGTATTTTCAGACAACCAAATTTGAAATAATTTATTACCAACATATTCATAGTAAAGGATAACTACTGAGTACTTAACACCTGTTTTCTACATCAAGAAAGCAATGAAAATTTTGAATTGTAAGCATTGATGTTTAAGAATACCAAGATATTTGGCTTTAGCCCACAGTAGGAGGAACTATTCTGAGGATGATATGTCCTCATTGTATAAAATAACTAGTAGAGTCAGGGTCATGTCAATACCTCCTTTCCTTGATGATGTCCTGGTAGTGCTCATGAGTCCCTTTTAGGCAAAAATGACACCTTCAAGATTATTAATCATGTAGTTTGAAATAGTATTAGTAGAATGAGTCTTTGGGGATCATTTTCTTACACAAGAGTTGCCATTCTTCTGAAAAATAAAGAAAATTTAAATTTGCTTCAATAGTCCAGATGTCGGTGGTTATAATGTATATCCTTTTTCTAGAAAACAGTTTTACAGAATGGTCACTTTAGCTCCTATTCATTTGTCTTTTTAACTTTACATATTTTATAATATAATAAGCATTAATTATGCATGTATAATATAGAAGACTTTGTATGGATAAATAAAACATGACTCCACCCTGCAAGAAGTCCAGGTCATTGAACTTTCAACAAATGTCTCACTAATCATTATCATCATCACCATCATTTTAATCATTTGCTGTTAGCTAACATCTGAGACCTACCATTTATTGGATACTACATATATGTTAAGTATCCAGCTAAATATTTTGGATACATCATCTCAACTAAAACCTCTGCAGAAGTTAACATGACAGTAACCTGGGAGATCAAAATAGTGGGCTCAGAGAAAGTTGTTACAATTAAGAGCTTGAAATTGATGAATTTGAATTAATGGTATGCCCAGGGCCAACTGATGTCAGTGTTTGAACTCCTAAGTGCTATGGTAAGTCCACTTGATACCTAAACAAACTAATGACTGATTTGGTAATACAGATTTGGGGTGATACACTCTGCCTGAAATGAAAAGTCCTAACAAGGCTGTACAAAGATGTGATAATAGTGTTTTGAAAGTATAGCAGATAGGCACTCACTCATTGAACAAGTTGAGATAACACATTCAATATGGATGAAGCTACATGATTAAAGAAGCAAGTCTCATTATTTTTATGGCAAATTTTCAATATGAGGATATAAATTTCTATACTTAAAAAATATTTATAGGTCATGGAATATGAAATATGTGTGTTGTGTCATTTTCAATTTATTGTCTATTGAATTATTGAATTTGGTACACTGTGTTTTACCACAATGTTGACTAATAAATATTGGATGATTTTCCTGATTTTATAACATTACTATATTATTAATCATTCTCAGTCAAAAAGAACAGTATTTTTATTGTATTTTGGAAAGAATGATTAATATAGATAAACACATTTTGGTTAATAGCACTGATCATGTAAATGAAACTATTTTATTATAGGAATCAGTCACAAAAGAACAAGTCAAATAAATTGTGAGTAGTCTTCAATGTAATCATACTAATGGCAATTCTCATCATCTTTTATCTGTTTTAGTACCAACTCCTTTAACATTGATGGACAATAACATGGAATAATGATGACAAGACTGCTAATAAGTTGCCAACTCTTATTTCATTGTATTTTTTTCTATTAACTTCCTGTAATCATAGATGGGAAGACTCGCTATTTTAAAAGTGCCATTTGTACTACATAACCTATATATTTAATGCAATTTCAATCAATATCTCAATGTGATATTTTCCCTAGATTAGAAGAAATTGGTTCTGAGGTTCATCTGGGAGAGCAATTGTATAAGGATAGGTAGTAAAATATGATTTATAAAAGAAAGCCAGTGAGGAGGAACTGTTGATGCCTCGCATATGTGCAAATATACTACACGTCCCAACAATTGAAAGAATGTGCTACTCTGTGGCCATAGATACAGAAATGAAATAAAATTTTCAGAAAAAGAACTATATGAAAATTTAATATATTTTCAATTATTTGAACCAGTAGTTTTTTATTATCTACTATGTTTCTATTATCCACCAGATTACTAAGCCTGAAGCAAAACCAAACCAATGAATTACATGGTAATATTGAAATTTCAAATTAGTAGGATGGGAGAATACAAATTATTATCTAAAAAGTGGTAGGAAAAATAAAGATAGACCATCATAGTATGTATACAAACTCAATTTAATTATGTTAATGTGTAACCTAAAAGAAAACTATTACAAGAAGAAAACAACCTAGGAGAGCTTTGTAAAGATTGTGTGTGTGTGTGTGTGTGTGTGTGTGTGTGTGTGTGTGTTGATGGGAATTGAACCCAGGGGCATTCTACCTCCAAGCTACACCCACCAGCCCTATTGTATTTTTTATTTTGAAACAGGGTCTCACTAAGTTGTTGAGGGCTGGTTATGAACCTGCAATCCTTCTGTCTCAGCCTCCCAAGTAGTGGGATTACAGCTACCATGCCTGACTGTAAAGATTTCTTATAGTAATAATATCTATTTAAATCTGATATGCTACCAAAATTTTAAGATATTGTGGAAAAATAAAATTTTAAAAATTAAAAAATCATAAAATATAGATATATTAGTTACCTATTGCTGTATATAAAGCACCCCAAAACTTAGTAGCATACAATCGGAATAATCTAGCTGAGCAATTCAGGAGTGGCTTTTCTAAGTGGCTCTTTCTTAGGGTCTCCTAAGATTGAGATTGAGATTGTAGCCAGATGTTGTCTGACCAGGGATACCAAAAGTCTCTATTCCTGTGATTGTGCCTGAGCTATAAAACCTGAACCATCAGGAGGTGGAACAGCTGTGCTTCCCAGCCATCACTTTCATCTCTCACTCAGTAGTCTCCCAGCTTAGTAACACTAGAGTCATGAGATCTCATGTGAGAGCTCTGGGTTCCTAACCCACAAACCCCAAAGGAGCCAGTTAGGTAGAAGCCCTGTTGATTCTGTATCTTAGCCTTGAAAATCCCAGCACCACTCACTCCACCATGTTTCTTGGTTAGAGAAGACAGATGCTCTGGCCCAGATATGAGGACAAGAAGTGGAGGCCCCATTTATTAATAAGAGGAGTGTGATGATTCACCCAGCAAAGTATATGGGATCTGGGGATGTAGCTCAGTGATACAGCATTGACTTAGCAGACAAGAGGCCCTGGGTTTAATACCCCCACTACCAAAAAAGAATATATAGAAAATATGTTCAGTAGGAGGATGGCTAGGTCAAAGGCAGGTGGATTCAGGAAGACATCATCATCCATCATCATTCCATCATTCCATCCATCATCTCATGGAGGTATGAAATGGAATTTGACGAGCATAGTTATGAGGCAGAGGAAAGCTTCAGGAGGAGTTCCTCTCCATTCCTATGTAGCATGACATGAATCTAGAAGTTTATTGAATCCCAGAATGTCAGTGACACATTCAAGTATGCTTACCTAATAATAAAGGATCATTTAATTAGAAAAGAGTGTGCTCCATAAAAAGAAACAACGGAACGGTGGACCTTCATTAATTTCTTCTTTTCTATCTATATAAGTGGAGGACCCCCAAAATGAAACACATCAGAGTAGAATTAGTTAATGAAAAAGAGCCAAGACCTGGGAGAATAGATGTGTGAAGTCTTTGGAAGCCTCTCTGCGAATAGCCATGAACTTGGACTCTTCATTTTGAGACATTAATTTTTCAAAACCCAGAATTCCCTAGCGAAAGAAGAGAACCTAGAGGAGTGCTGACACATCAATGATTCTTAGTACAGCTACACTCCAACTGAAAGATTCCTGAATAAGGGAAAAAAAAAAACAAAACCCTATCAGTTTATATTTCATCTCTATAAAATTAAAAATGGCAGATAAAAATTTCTAATAATGTTTAAAAAGTGGAAAAATCAATAATAAAATTTACCTAGCTAGGAAATCAAAGTTTTCAAATGCTTTAGTATATATAAATATTTCCATGTAATTTACATTATGTCAATATTAATAAAAATAGCTAAGAACTAAAATTGATGGCTAAAAAGTATTTTTGCAATAATTCAAAATGAAATGAAACAGCTAAAATTAAGTATATATTTATAAATTATACATAGATTCAATTGAAATCGATCCCTATTGTAACTGGTCTCTAATGCGTTACCTTATTGCATCCAATCTTTTCTCACTTGTTTTTCTCAAATTCCTGTTAAAAAGTCAAAAATTGCATCTAATCACCAGATCTTATCCTATTTTTACATTATTTGAATTTGTTTTCCTTTGCCTTCTGTCTCACTGAACTCCTACTTTGATTATTTCCTTTCTGAGTAATTTTCTTGATTGTGGTTTTTAACATGAGGGTCAGTCAACAATATAAGTGGCATCAAATGATTAAATGAATTAAAACTCCGTGCTGAGGAGGAAGGAATAAGTCTAACAGGAAATATTATAATATCTTCACAATATTCTTGTTTTCAGCTTATACCCCCCATGGCAAAGTAACTCTTCTTTTGTTTAAATATTTTTAAAGGCAAGTAAGCATTTCATTACCACCCCATAGAAAAAAATACAAAAGGTAACACCCAATTCATGTATAGTAGAAAATGCAGACAAGGAAAGCAGAAAACAAAGCAAAATGCTTTGGGGGACAAAAAAAAAAAAAAGAAACAGAAACTAATCATAGGTATTAAGTAACTGGCAGATGACATTTAGTAGACAATATTGATATTAATAAAATATCTTAAGGAGATTATAATGAAAAGTGCCTGTTAGTTAATATTTAGCATATATAAACCCACAGTCTGATAATTTTCTGTTTTTCACAAAGTAGAATAGATGAGTTTAGGAGCCGGGCGTGGTGGCGCACGCTTGTAATCCCAGTACTTTGGGAGGTGGAGACCGGAAGATCCAGGTTCGTGGCCAGCCTCAGCTCTCTCACTCTTTCTCTCCCTGTCTCTCTCTCTCTCTCTCCTTAGTGAGGCCCTCCACAACTTCGTGAGACCCGGTTTCAAAATAAAGTATAAAAAATAGGGCCGGGGGCGTAGCGCGGAGGTA
>PVJS01043527.1:0-17036 GCA_004027185.1 Glis glis | reverse complement strand
CCTGTCCTCCCGGGTCCTGGCTCCTCAGACCCTGTCCTCCCGGGTCCTGGCTCCTCAGATCCTGTCCTCCCGGGTCCTGGCTCCTCAGACCCTGTCCTCCCGGGTCCTGGCTCCTCAGACCCTGTCCTCCTGGGTCCTAGCTCCTCAGATCCTGTCCTCCTGGGTCCTGGCTCCTCAGACCTTGTCTTCCCGGGTCCTGGCTCCACAGATCTTGTCCTCCTGGGTGTTGGCTCCACAGATCTTGTCCTCCGGGTCCTGGCTCCTCAGACCCTGTCCTCCTGGTCTAACTCTTGTGTGGCTGAAAAGATGGGGGGGGCTCCTCACTGAGGGTCAGGAGGCAGGAGCTGGTGGGATGGGGGTCTGAAGCCAGACCTGGAAACAGGTGAGGAGGTGGCAGCCAGAACTAGGGCAGCCAGGATGGAGTGGCCAGCCAGAAGGCTCAGGGACAGAGAGGAAAGCAGCTTGTCACAGAGACCACCAAACCTGGGAGAGCTGTGGGAAGTCGGGGGGACAGACTAAAGACTTTGAGGAGAGGGGCAGCTGTGTGGAGGACTCTGTGGGACCCGGGTGTGGGCATGTGCTGGCCAGCAGAAGCCATGCGTGCCAGCACGGTGGCACTAGGAGCTGAGAGATTTAGCAGGTGACAACGTGAGCTTCAGAGTGCAGTGTGAACCAGGGGCAAAGGGCTTGGTGGTGACGGGGACGGTGGACCTGGGTGTGGTCATGGGGCTCAGTCCAGCAGAGCAAGGGAGTGGGGCACCCTGGGGCCTGGGTGCCACTATTGGGGTACTCGGGGCCAAGCAAGGAGGGCAGGGAGGTGAGGAGAGAAGCCAGACTGAGGCTCGCAGGAGGAGAGGGAGCTCCAGGAGGAAGGAGGAGCTGGAGGGAGCGGGCTGCACAGTGCCCCCACCCGCAACTAGCAGTACCCGCGGCACCTGGGAGTCAGCCGGGAGCTTCTGAAAGCAGGTCCTTCCCAACGGCATGGGCCATGGCCATGGAGCCAGAGAGCCCCTTCTGCATGTGGCCACGTCAGTGGGAGCCTCTCCCCAGGGCTACACAGAGGATGAGACCCAGATCCACCACGAAGCTGACCAAGAGTGTGACCTGCTGGGAGAGTTCCTAGAGTCCTCTGCGGCTGAGACCACGCAGCTGTGGCCGGTCCTGCACAGGGCCGTCAGCTGGTGGAGGAGCTTGGCCTTTGTTCTGAGCACGTGCTCGCTGCACAGCAGAAACCGTCACGAGAGTGAGTCACCACTCCAGGCTCTGCGTGGGCGAGGGTGAGGAAGCTCCCAGCTCTGCACGTCCTGGGCCTGGGATCCTGATGACCTTGGCCATGGGGCCGTGGCTCCCTGTTCTCCTGGGGCTCCCATCAGAGGCCTGTCCCTGGGACTACAGTGCTGGAGCAAGCTGCTCCTGGGGTCCCTCTCCTCAGTGCACAGCTTTCACCCAGCAAGATGTGAGTGGGCAAGGAGCTGTCTCCAGACAGGCCAGTGGCTGGCTTCCCGCAGACTCACCAAGGGAAGTTTCCAGGGGGCACAGTCCCTGTCCAGCGCCATCCCGAATATCAGCAGAAGTGCCATCCGGCCTCCCACATTCACTGGCCCAACGCCCTTCCGTTTCCATTGCCTGCCGCTCTGCTCAAAAGGAGTATTTCAAAACCGACAGAAAACACAGCTGTGAAACCAGGGTTCTGCTAGGCGTGGGGGCACATGCCTGTGATCCCAGTACTTGGGAGGCTGAGACAGGAGGATTGCAGGTTTGAGACCAGCCTCGGCAACTTAGCAAGACCCTCAGCAACCTAGTGAGACCCTATTTCAAAATAAAAAATAAAATAGGGCTGAGGGTGTAACTCAGAGGTAAAATGCCTCTGGGTTCAAAAAACCAGGGCTCTATTTTTCTCTGCTTCCTGTTTCTAAAACAGTATTATCTTGTGTCTTTTCTCCATAATAAAAGGTTTTGGTATCATTTTCAGATTGTGATTTTTAAAAATTGTTTGCACTTTAAGGACCCTGAACTGGACTCTGCAGGGCACACTGCCTGGGCTCTGCCTCAGAGCAGGACTGAGACAGCTATTCTCCCTTGGCAGCCCCTCCTCAGGCTCCTCCGCCCTCGCCCCAGGCTGCTCTTCCTGTGACCTGATTCTTAATGGCACTGCTGGGCAGGTCCTGCTACATGTCAGCCTCTCCTCCCAAGTTTCCTGCCTCCTGTCCTCTTGTATTCTCTTGCCTTGGATCATACCAGAACACAATCTCGCCATAAAGCAAAAACCAGGACAGGCACCAGCCAGCAGCCCTGTGACCACCTCCCACGGCCAGTCTCTTCCAGGCATCCCTGCCATCAGACTGGGTCCTTCCAGTCCTCGTCCTCACCCCCATGCTCAGCACCTCTGCAGCAGACACACAAGCCCCCTGCTCATCATCCACATTTCTGCAGCCAAATGCTGAAAAGAAGGCCGTGGATCATAGTGTAGGGATGATTTAAGTTTAATGAATACCGATAAACTCTCTTCCAAATTAGAAGATCAATGTACGCATCCTTCAAAGTGTTTGAAAGGAACCTCATGCGCCAGCACCCGGCCCCTGGTAGCAAGCACTCTTTCTTCTGATCTGACAGGAGAAAGTCATGTTTCCACCGCAGACTCCGCTCTCACATGAGACTGAGCCATTTTTAAATATTTACCGTCTCCATCTGCATTTTCGCATCTCTTTTTCTTCTCGGTTCGGTGCTTTTCTCTCTGAATGTAGGAAGCGTCTTCTTGCTCCCGACCTCGGTACCTCGGTGCCATCTTGCTTGCTGCCTGTCTTGGTCCATGCAAGGCCACGATGTCAATCAGCCATGTTCGCCAGCCTTGCCTTCCACCCTGGGTCCTCTGTTCTGTTTGAGACTTCCCCGCCCCCAGGATTGTAACACAATTCTTTTTTCTACCACTTGTGAATTCTTGTTTCTCCATTTTGGTCTTTCCTCCTGTGGAATTTAATTTTGCAAATGGTATGGCTAGGGTCTGGGGCTAGTGAAACTGTGTGCCCTCTGACTAATCTGGCTTCTGGGACTGTGTCTGTCCCTCGTCCCCTCCCCGTTCTCTCTGAAGAGAGCCTGGAAGCCCTGCCTCAAGCTGCTCCTGCCTGGGAACTGTCTGAACACCAACCGATTTGCTTTTAGAGGTTTCAGAGGTCATTTCCTAATCAGACAGACAGTTCCCAAAGCCACGCCCCCAGGGACCCTGCTCCAGCCATGCCCTGCCTGATCCTGGCCACACTGCTCAGCACGTGAGCATTGGGGACATTTTAAATCCAAACCCTAACACTCACTGTCCCCGTTTTCTGTTCCACGAGGTCTATCCTCCTCTGTGAAAGTGTCACAGCAATGCAGCTCTTCACCCTGTCCCACGACTTGAGGTTGGGGTGTCTCCTATGGGTCTTGGGTGCATCAGATGCCTCACCCCACTCTTTTTCTTCTTAGGGTCTCCCCAGGGTATTGCTCCCTGTCCTTTGATCCTCCTCAGGAGGAAACCGTGGTCGTTGTCCTTGTACTGGCCTCTCTGCCGTGGCGCGCGGACATGAGGCTCACCCTTCAGTGTCTGAGCTTCTCTCTGGCCCGGCCCACTCATGTGCCAGGCCCCTAGTCCATCCCACAGCCTTGGCTCAGGCCAGCCGGGCAGGCCTCTGCTGCTTCTCGAGCTCTGGCCCTGGTCAAAGTGGACGCGACCTAACAGACTCCTGTGGCCCACAGCTCCTGCTTCACTCCACCGGTGGGACTGAGCTGCGAAACCTCTCTGGACCCTTCCCGTGGCCTTGCGAGTTTTCACCCACTTTATAGATACAAACTCTGATGCCTGAGAAGGCTCTGCGACTTTCCTCTGTGGTGGCAACACCACAGTGGCAGTGTGACAGAGGGTCCTGAGCTGACCCAGGCCACCCGGGTGTGGCTTTGCAGCCTACCTTGCAGACCGCGGGACCGTCAGCTCTGAGGTGCGTGTGTTTTGTGTTCTGTGTGCACATTCGCAGGGAGGATCAGTCACCTCCGGGAGGGGCTTTGGTCTCACCCTTAACATCTGTCCCCTGCGCTGCTGGGTTTGGTGACTTCAGTGCTGCCTGGAGTTTGGAGAAGAGATGGAACACACTCCTTGCCCGCCACCCTCCCCCTGCAGCCTGAAGTCCTGCTGGCTTGCCCTCACACCAGGAAGCTGGGGAGGCACCACCCCAGGAGCACGCGTAACTGGCTCTGGACCCTAACCAGACCACCACCTGGGACTCAGCTGGGACCAGCACCCACTTCCCTGGGCACTCAGCCAGGCCAGATCCACTTGGGAGGCTGATTGCAGGGGAGGACAGCCTCACTCCTCTACCCTTCCTGGCCTCGCTCCTGCCTCTGCTTCCAGGGTCAGGGCCTCCTGGAAACTCACTCACCTGGTTGTCTGCTGACAGGCCTAATCCTAGAAATCCCAGAGGCTGGGACAGAGTCCCTTGAACTCATCTCCAGGTAAACAGACACCTGGGAAGAGGAGACCCCACACACAAGCCAAAACCAGCCACCGTTCCCCAGCCTGTGTCCAAGTGCTCTCCGAGAATCCCACAGAGCCCAGGACATGGGGGTGAGAGGGTGGCCCACAGAGTCCTGGACACTGCCAGGCACACACTGCCCCCTCCTGCCTCAACACACTCATCGGTGCCCCAGACAAGCGCCATCTTCATGAGTGCGAGGCTCGGGCTCCCCCTGGGGAGCGGCCCTGAGGTGAGCCACTGTGGCGCTGCCAGAGGTGGGCTGTCAGCCTCTCGGCTGCTTACTGGCTCCTGCCCACGGTCTGTATTCTTCCCTCCCACCTGGCCTTGTCTTCCTCTTCTTGTCCTTCCATGTCCACCTGGGCGGGCCAGCCCTTTCCCCACAGTTACCTTTGTCTGCAATCCACCCTCATCCTACAGCCTGATGTCCACAGTGCTGCCCGCCTGCCCCACGAGGACCTCTGATCTGTGTGTGCCCTCGCTCTCTGCCAGACCTGAGCTTGGATGGGAACAGGGACGGTGGGAGCCTGGGGGGTGGCCCTAGGTGGAAGCGGCCCTGGACAGTGCTCTATAGGCCTGCTCCAGGTCCGGGTCCTGCTACAAGCCAGGGGGTTGGGGGGACTGGTTTCTCTTTCAGAACTCAGTCTGACCAGGCGGTCCCTTCCCCTGGGGTGAGAACATCAAGATGCTGAGTCCCCTGAATTATTTATGACTCCCAATGCATCATTCATAGGAATCTCGCCTCTGTGCTGAGGAGGGGCGCATTCCATAGGGGCTGTGCTGGAGGCCAGACCAATGGCCTCCCAGAGTCCCCACTCAGTTCTGTCCCCAGGAGCCTGGGGCACTCAGACCTGGCCCACCCTCCACCCCAGGCCTGGAGGGGTTTGGAAGGGAGGCTGCCACACCTTAATTAAGGGGCCAAGGAGGGTGCCTCCAATCAAACCGGCTGCTTTCCTTTTATCTCCTCATCACCGCTCTCCTCTGACTCATTATTTTGACTAATTATTTCAGCCAGCGCTGAAGCTGGCAGGCTCTGCAGGGCCTTTAGAGAGGGCCTGAGCTTTAACTTTTGACAATCGCCAAGGCCCTCTAGCTGGCCGCCTTGGTACGGGATGTGGCACGAGGCACCCAACACCCCCGACACCTTCCCTCCCATCCAGCTGGGCAGAGAGCACAGCGCTGGGGTTGATCCTTCAGCAGGAGGGGGATCCCAATCGCCTTCCTGTTCTGCTGGGGAACTCGGGGTGCAGAGCTAATCACATCCAAGAGAAGACAAGCAGCCGCTGCCCTCTGAGGGACCCTGTCATCACCGGACTCTTCTGCAGCATGTGAGTTCTGCTTTTTGACTAAATGAATACTTAAATCTTAAAACTCTAATCATTACCATTTGCTTCCTAAAAATAACTGTCTCCCTTGGTCCATATTTAGAATAGAAAACACAGGGCTCCCCAGGCGTCTGTGGGCCTTGGAGGAGGGCTCCCACCCGCCCGCCAGGCTCTGTAACCCTTCCTGGCCCTGAACCAGCCCTGAGTGCCCATCTGCCCGTCTGCCGCGTCTGGGGGTGGGGAGCAAGAGCAAAGGGCCTTGTCACAAAGGCTCGCACTCAGGTCTTGGGTGAGGGCTGGGCACCAGCTCCTGCAAGACCTGCAGACTGAAGGAGAATTCGGGCCCGCCTGGAGGGTGCCCTTCCAGGACAGTTGCCCAACCTCTCTGGTCCTCATTTTCCCAAATGCCAAACGAGGCTCTCCTATCCCTGCTGCACAAGATTTCCCTGTCCCAGGACCCGCCCTGCCTGGCCCAGGACAGGGCAAACCAAACCTCAGCACTGGGTGTGAGTGGAAGCGGCCAGCAGCACCTGCAGATACCATGTCATGTCTGCAGCAAGGCCATGCGGCCAGTCTGAGGAAGGGAGGCTTCCCTGCACATGGAGTTACTCCACCATATCAATGAAGGGAAGGACATGCCTCCCCCACCCTCCAGCAGGGACTCCTCAGAGCGCCATCCTCCCCAGGACACAGAAGGCTGAGTGGCTAGAACACCTCCACCTCAGGCACAGGGAACTGGCGGCAGGCAGAGGGACTAAAGCAGGGCAGAGGCCTGGACTAGCCCACCCCTCAACAGAGGGGCCCCTGGGCACAGGACCCGGGGTGGAAGGGCCCACAGGACCCGAGCTGACACATCCTCCCGCAGCACACAGCAGCCTCCCTGCAAACCCAGGCCAACCAGGACAACCAGGAGCCCTCTGCCTCTCCTGGAGCAGAGACCTGGACCTGGGCCCAGTAGTGAGCTGCAGGGTGCTGGGGTGGTCCTGGCCCCAGAGTGTAGCATCCTCACCACCCACGAGCATCTCCAAGGGCAACTCCGAGGGCCCTGACCACAGGCTTGGCCCAGGGAGAGGCCTGCTTCCCACTTCCCTCCCCCTCATCTCCCTCCTTCCTCTCTCCCCCTCCCTTCTCTTTCTTTCCTCTTCCTTGTCCTCCCCCTCCCTCTCTGCCCTCCTCTTCCCTCCTCCCTACCCTCCTCCCTGCTCCTCTCCTTCCTCCTCCCTCCTCCATGCCCACCTCCCTCCACCACCCTCCCTCCCTCCCTTCCTCCTCCTCCCTCTCTCCCTCATCCCTCTTCCTTCCCCTCCACCTTCCTCCTCCCTCTCAGTCCTCAAACATCCCACAGATTAAATAGCAGCTGCTGTTACCTTTTCAGACACTCCCTTCTAGGAGCTCTGGGCTGGGAAAGGTCTGTAACTTTGAGGCAGAGCCACCTTAGTGGTGAGTCTCAGAGACCACAAGAGGAGGTGGGAAAGGAGGATTTTCTGGGTGACTAGGGCCTAATTGACTACTGTTGTTATTTCTGTCAAACTGTTTCATCCAGGATTGATCTTGGAATCTGTCAGTTGGCCAATGAAGGGGAGGGAGGCCTGACGTGGGAGGGGGGTGAGCCGTCCCATCCTCAGGTCCCTGCTCCAGGCCCCGGGGGAGCCAACAGTCCTATCTTCAAAAGTGGTAGCTTATGTGCTTATTTCTTCCCCAAACAATGCATCTTGTTATACTTTACAAGTACACAACACATGGATAAGTGCAAGGAATCATGGAAATCACTTAGAAACCCATTACACAAAATTATTACTGCTGCCATTGTTTTCTATGCTGTATATACAACTGTCTCATAAATAGAAGTCTGTATGTCTCTCAAAAGAAGAAATATGAGTGGCCAAAAATATATGAAGAAGTGTTCAACATCTTCAGCAATCAGGAAATACAAATCAAAACTACACTGAGATTTCATCTCACTCCTATTAGAACGGCAATTATCAAGAATACAAACAATAATAAATGCTGGAGAGGATGTGGAGAAATAGAAACTCCGATACACTGATGGTGGGGTGGTGAATTAGTACAACCACTATGGAGATCAATATGGAGGTTTCTCGAAAGCCTGGTAATGGAACCACCACATGACCCAGCTATACCACTCCTCTGTATGTGTCCAAAAGAATGAAAGTTAGGCTACTACAATGATACTTGCATACCCATAGTTATAGCAGCACAATTCACAATAGCCAAATTATGGGACTAACCTAGGTCAACAGATGAATGGATAAAGAAAACATGGTATACACACAACGGAATTTTACTCAGCCACAGAAAAAAGAACAAAAGTACGTTATTTGTAGGAACTGGGGAATATCATGCCAGATTTGCCACATTCAGAAAATCAAGGGTCCTATGAAAAAAAGAAAAGAAAAGGGACTTCGTGAAAATAGAAGGGAGACCAGTAGAGTAAAAGAATGAAGTTGGGGGGCAGGGAAGGGAAAAGGGAGGTACAGAGCAATGAAATTGACCAAATTATGTAATGTGCATGTACAAATACATCACAATGAATCCCATTATCTTGTATAATTATAGCGCACCAATAAAAATGCAAGTGCGTTACATAACCTTGTAACTTATTTTTCACTCCAAAATACATTTTGATTACTTTTCCAGGTTATTAAACGTACTTCTACAACATATTCTCAAGTGGATGTGTGCGTATATCAGCCCATTGTCCGAGGAAGGTCCCTGTTGCTGGCATGGGGCTACTTCCGCTGTCACTGCAGGCTGCTCTGAGGACTTGGTGCAGCAGTGGGGGAAGGTACTCTTTATGTTCTTGCACTTGGTGCAAGCAGAGCACTGCCTGTTTCTCTGCTTGAGGCTGTTGTCCAGGGAATGGCTAGACACTGCCAAAGAACACAAAGGACAGGGGACTGGGGCTGGGGCGGCTGGTATAGAGCATGCCCATCATCTCAGACGGGTGCTCTTGCTCTCATGGACCCAGGAGTCTTGTGGCTTCCGCCAACATCCATGAAGTGGAGCAGGCTCTAGTCAACTTGCAGGTGGTACAATCCCAGACTCTTTGCCATTCTTGACAGTAGCTGTCTGCAGTTCCAAGGTAGGTCAGAAAGCAGCTCCCTTCCCCAGGTAACCGCTGTGGTCCTCGTAGCCCGAGTCACTCGCTGCTTGGTGAAGTTGCCCCACTTTGGGGCAGGACAGGTCTCTAACACACTGCAGCTCAGTGATGAGCCAGGCCCCAGCCTCTGCCAGCAGAGGGGTTTTTCTGCCCATTTTCCCCTTGAACTGATCTTTTTTGCTGTCTATAAGTTCCATCAAACATGATTTATTATAAAACCAGTACACAAAGTAAAAACTGATTGAATCAGAATCATCCTTTAAAAACACATAAAAACATTATGCTTTGGAAGCAAGAATTTCAGCCATTTCTCTGTGCTAAGAGATCATGGGTTGCTTAAGTTAAACACCAAACAAAGTCATTGTATTGCCTTTAATGGACATTTTTCTTGAAAAATATCATTTAGAGAAATGAGTGACTCATTCTCCACTTGTACTTTGAGAACTTCCAGATGTTTATTCATCCCTCCCCTGACTTGAACATGTTCTTGTGAACATGTTCTTGTGAAGCGCCCTGCTGTTCATGTACTGAATTCTTAGCATGCATAATCTTCTTGAGGTATAGAACTCATTCTCTTATTTTTTGCTTGGGATTGCATTGGAGTTACAGGACTTTTGGTGAGAATTGATGTCTTGAAAGCATCAAGTCTCCATGCCCAGGGTACCTTGTGGAGTGTTTCTGTGTGCAGAGCTTCTCTGGCAGCTGTTCACAGTGTTCTCTGTCCCAGTGAGGACTTGTGTACTTTCTGTTACACGACTCCCTTAGATACTTTAGAATGTTTCTTGCTGCCGTGAATGTGCCTCATTTTTATTAAATTTTTTTGTTGGTTACTGGGGTAAACACTCAGTAACTTTGTGAGTTTATCTTAAATCTGTAAATTTGTTGAATTCTCTTGGTAACTCCAATTCATTTTTCTGTTGAGTCTGGTGGGTTTTCTATTTAAATGATTGTATTTCATACAAATAAGTTTTTTTTTTTTTTTTTGCAGTACCAGGGATTGAACCCAGGGGCATTTTACCTCCGAGCTACACCCTGGCCCTATTTTTTATACTTTATTTTGAAACTGGGTCTCACTTTATTTCCAGTTCTTAACTCTCTTCTTTTCTGTCCCCATTGCATCATCAAAGATGTTTACATTGTTTTAAACTGTCCTAGAGAATGTCCCAGCATGGTTTCCCATCTTAAAAGAAATATTTTCCTGGTCAGGATATAGTCTTCAGTAGATTTAGGTTCATTGTTTTGCAAAGGTGATGCTCTCTATAGCTGGATTTTAAAGTCTTTATTACAAACTATGCTGGATAATGTCAAACATTAGAAATGCTTTTTCTGCTGCCTTCAGGCTGATAATTTTTTCTCTGAGTCTATCATTGTTTTATTGAAAAATTTTCTGATGTTGAACTATCCTTGTATTCCTGATGTTGAACTACCCTTGCATTCCCTGATACAGGTGCACTTGACCACAATGTATCACATTTTAAATATAATGCAGGACTTGGTTAAATCATATTTTATTTAAGAATTTTTGCAGCTACATTCATGAGTCAAATGAACCTACAATTTTCTTTTTATATATTACCTTTATCTGGTTTTGGAATCAAAATTATACTATCTTTGTAAACTAAATACATTTTCATTATCTTCTTGCTTTAGAGACAGACTTGACTATGTGTGAGTAGACACTGAGCTGGGGTCTGAGGGAAGAGAGTGTTCACACCCATTCAGAATGTTCTTTCAGTGTTCCTCAATCCAACCTAGTTTCCCATTTGGGAAACCAATTAGGTATTTTACTTTTGTCTAGAAATGTATCCTTTCTGTCTACACTTCCAAATTTGTTAGAGTTCTGTTGAATATAATAATCTTTTATTATTTCCATTTTAGCTAATTGTAGGTAATTCTATTGCAACTACTACAGAAAAAGTTATTCTGCCTTCTTGTGCTTATGTTTAAATTCTCCGCATTGTTTATTTGCATTTGTTCCTTTATGAATCTTGACAGATGCCCTTAAAAAGAAACAAGGTTCAGTTTTCTTAACTTTTCTATTGCTCTGTATGCTTTGTTTTCTTGCCATGTTCTCTATTTCACTTATCTCCCCTGTACCTTCTTTATTGTGGCTTCCCTTCTTATTTGGATCTGTTCTACTGGTTTTTTTCAGTTTTTGAACTGAATGCTTAGTTTATATTTTTCTGTCATCCCCATTTCCAGATTATATATATATATATATATATATATATATATATATCATACACACACACATATATATATATCATCATTTCTAAGTATACCTTTAGCTGTATTCCACAATATATGTGCACATATATAACCCCCTCCGTCTGTCTGTCTCTCCTTGCCACTCATCCATCTCTCTCTCTCTCTCTCTCTCTCTCTCTCTCTCTCTCTTTCTCTCTCTCTCTCTCTCTCTCTCACACACACACACATGCATACATGCATTTCCATCTCTCTGGAAGCCCCTCAGTTCAATCTCCATCTCTCTGCTCCTTCGTCACAGGTGTGATCTGCTATGTGTCCCATTCATCACACCATCTATCCACATTATCGCTTCAGCCCTAAGGATCCCATCTGGTCCTTTCTAGATTTTATTCTGCTCAGATCCTGCCTCCTCTCTTTATCTCCCACATCTCCTCCAGGTGTGAGGCCTCCTAAGCTGTGAGCCTGTGGCCCCAGCAGCACCAACATGGTGCATGTCACAGTGGTGCCCACACTTGTCACTTTATTCAGTTTGTTCTCTAACCATGCTTGTGCCTGCAGGGGTCCAGTCATGCTGGCCTCTGAGCTCCTGTTCCCTGTCAGGGCATGTCTGTTGGGGAAGAGCTGCAGCCAGGTCCAGCCTGAGTCTCCAGCAAGGAGCTTAAGGAAAGGAGAGGGGATGGTGGGCAGAGCTCAGGGAGGCCCACATGCAGAGGGTCATGAGCCACCTCATTTGCTGCTCAGCCTCCAGGAAACTTCTCAGGGGAAGAACTGGTATGTAGGCTTTAAGAAGCATGTGGCAAGGAGGCATTCAGCTTGGGCTGCAGCCTACTGTCAGGGGTCTGGATGGGAGGGGGAATGTGGTAACAGCCCCCTGGCTATGCACCACAGCTGCTAATCCTCACCTTTGACCTCACATCCACCTGGCAGGGGAAGTAAAAGGCCTCCCACTCCATCCAAAGTGATTGTTCCTCTATTCCCAACTCCAAATCCATGTTGCTTGGATTTATGTCTATCAAACATAGGTATGATTCAACTCCTCTGCATACATTCAGGGAAAATGTCTGTAGCCAGGACCCCTGTCTACAGGTAATAGCCACAAATGGATTCAGCCCAGGAATCCCAGAGTTAGGACCAGGGCCAAGGCCGTGAGTGTTGACTACTCATGAGTATGGCACTGGCTCTAGGGTGAACTAATTACAGCTGCTTTGCTTGCAGCCTCCAGTAACCCAACTCAAACCAGCCTGGATGGCAAGAAGAAAGTCAACACACTGCCTGGCCCTGGAGCAGGTGAGCACGCCCTAAGGAAGGCAGCGTGAGTCTGGGCCTCAGAAACGCAGCAGCTGGGGCTTGAGAGAAGCCTCTACTTCTTGAGCTCTTACCTATGACCAGCAAGTTTTATGCACCAACTGTTTGATAATCAAAACAACCTCAGGGTGTAGGATACTACTAGATCACCATCTTATCAGTTAGGAAATGGAGGGTCTTGGAGGTGGGGCAACATGACTGCATGGTATTAAATGATAAAGCCAGGATCCTAGCAGAAGCTACTGGGCTACAGAATCCTTGACCAACCCCAACACTTACTGAAACAGACCACTGTCCTTCATTCACCAGCTTCTCTTCCAGGTCAATGACACACTTCCCCGGTACACATCAGTCTCCTCTGTGTGATAAGGAAGGGCCACAGCAGCTCCATAGTCTTTTAGCTTACAGCCTTCACCTCTACAAATGGGCTGCCTAAGGCTCCCTGTCTTGGGCAAAGCCCCAGGGAAGGAGTGTCAGGCCTACCCGGCACCAGGCCAGACCTTGACATCCTGAAGGAGCCTAGCTAAGAGCCAGGCCTGTCCCCACACTTGTTCCCAGAAGACTGGACGGGCCAGGCAAGCCCACATCAGGGACCCTCATGGGAAGGAGACATTTCTGGCACAGTGCCCTGAGAATCTTTCTGTTTTTGCTCAGGTTGTTTTCAAGTCCTGTTTGTTGACCTGGCTTTTAGGCTTTGTACATTTCTCTCAAATTTTAAGTTATGCTATAAGATGCTCCTCTCAGTCCCACAAGTAAGTGCCCCCTGTGGATAGTAAGTACTTTTGATGGTGTGGTTTTATAGTCTACCCACGGGTCTTGCTTCCCAAGCACTGATGTGCTCTGTAAAAGGAAGAGGAAGTTACCCATCAAGGGCCAGACTCTCTTCTTCCCAGCTCACTTGCAAGGGGTCATGGCCACCTATCCCTGGATTTCTCCTTCTCCTTCTCCTTAAATGTCATATCCAAACAACATTGCATCTATGTAATTTCTCAAATGCCTCTCTTAAAAGCTGTTTCATTGCTGATGGTGTTGCTTTTACAGATGTGCTGCACATATTTCGAAGCTTGTGGAGCACAGCAGATGTCCCACCAAGCCCGCTTGCCTGGTCTCCTGCCTGCATCTCTGCAGACCTGGCGTGAAGCAGCAGGTGAGCAGCAGCTTCCTTCTGGAAGATCAGCACCTGCCTCAGACAGACCCAGGCAAGGCAGCCGAGGCGGACACAGGCACTTGCTTTTGTTCTTCTAACACTTTTCCCTTTTCTGTCTTGTTGGTTGTGTTTTGTTTTTTAGCAAAGAGAAGTGGGGTTTGCCCACATGCACATATGTTACTGTGCATTTTGAGTAATCAAGAAGACAACTCAAGAAGTGAACCAGCAACCTAGAGAAATGTGAGGCATAAAAGGATGGTCTCTCATCTCCCATACCATCCACATTTTCAGGAATTGTATTTCATAGGGTGATCTAGCTATGTGCCTGAATTCCCCATTTCACTTTCCATATAAATAGACAGATGCCCCAAATGTGCTACATTCTCAGGTGAAACACAAGCAGCAGCTAAAACACTGTCTCTCTCCCTGCCCAAAAGGACACATCGATGGACTATCCTGGGCTCCAGAGGAGGAATCCAAATCTTCTTCCTGTAAATACTAAATCGTGAACACACCAAAACATTAAAGTTAGCCCTGGAGAAAACCCAGAAGTAGATTAAGAAGTTACTCATAACTAACTGTAAATTTAATAAACAAGATCATTAGTAATGCCTAAGAATTTGTACTTCTTTAACCTAAACTTAAATTGTGTGAGCATTGTTTTTTAAAAGCATTTTAATATAAACTTCCAATTTAAATTTCTCTAAAAATCCATTTACTAAAAACACTAGCATTTTGAGCAGAACAGCCATAAACCAGAGACCATTATTCACCTGGTAGCAACTATCCAAATTAAAGCTCAGAGAGCAGAGAGCAGAGACTGGATGGCAAATCTCTATCCATAAGTGAAGTTGAGGGTCACAGGAGTGGGGTCCCCAGTCCTCCCTGGCGCCTCAGTCTCCAACATTCACCAGATAGTGGTCCCAACATCTGGAGCTTCTTCAGGCTCCTCAGCCCTGGTCCCTGAGAGCTGAGCAGAGGCCAAAGTGTGGGTCTTCTGGGAGGACTCGTTCAGACCTGTGAACCAGTGCCCAAGCCAACAACTCCCCGTCAGAAGGCCAACCAGCCTTGGCGTCGTTGGGCGAAAGGCCTGCATTTCTCTGCCCCAGCTTCATCCCAATGTTCCTCACCAGGGACACAACCAGCAGCCCTGTGAGGGAGGCATGAGGAGCGTGTGTGTGGAAGCTGCGCCGTGACCCGCAGCTTCCACCGGGCCCTCCACAGTTGGGCTTCCTCATCTGCCCTGCGGTGGCATTGCTGCTGGTCTTAACCTGGAGGATGCTCTGCTCTCCGCTCTTCCATGTGCTCAACTGGCTTCTGTTGGATGGAAGCAGATCCAAGGTCCTCCTCCTTGAGGGACACCTGCAGTAAGGGTATGGATGTGGGGGGAAGGAGGAAGGAGGGTGCATGTTGGTCCTGGGTTCACATGGTTGCCGTGAGCTGTGGGTCCTCATTTGCAGGCTGCCTTGGCTCCAGAACAGTCAGCATTGGGAAGTTCTAGAGCATGTCGCCTCACGCTCAGTGGGGATAAGCATGGTCCTCACCACCCTGCGAGGATGGCTGGATCTCTGCTCAGGTGCTCTGCACTGGGATACCAATGGCATAAACCAAGAACCTGGATGGTTTCCTAAAGTCATGGGAAAAAGAGGATCGGCCCCGTCTCCCCACTGCCCATGCCCGCGCCCCTCCACAGCAACTTTTCTTCTCTCGGAAACATGGAGCTTCAAGGTCATCTTTACTCAATGGACTGAACTTGACCTCCAGTGCTGCAGGAATAGCATCTAACATTTCTATAGCCCATTTGACTTTTTCCAGACAATGGTGGAGACAGGACTTCGTTTTATTCACACAACAGCTCCAGGAGAGCTGGCGGAGTTCCAGGCAGGCTCCCTTGGCCCCTTCTCAGCCCAGTCCTCCTACAGGTCAGGATCCGAGAGCTTGAGCGATGCCCAAGGTCAACGTGGCAAAAGAGTTAAAGCCAAGTCAAGAACTCAGGTGATGGGTACCGAGTGTGGGTGAGAACGTGGGAACCCGGCCCTTTCAGTGCCACCCAAGGGGTGTGAGTCCCAGATTCATGTCTGTCCTCTACTCATTAGAAACAGCACCCTGCCTGCCTAAAAGAGCAAAAGAACATTCTCTTGAAAAACTAGAAAATAGGCTTACTTCCATCTATGCCTGTCTGCCAGCTGGGCAATTGTTGACCAGGAGCTTCAGGACCAGGTGGCACAAATCTTCTACACCAAAGGAGGTACCTACAAGACCAAAGAATGCTCCCTGTGTGGGTCAGCTCATTACAGAGCCTGGCGGAAGAACCTCAAGTGCCACGCCTCCTCCACCAGCATTCCTGTGACAGTACTGATTACTAACAAAGAGTAACCTCTGAGCGGAGGTGCGAGGGGTCTGCCAAAGCATCAGAACATAGAAGTCACCAGAAGGGGCCTAGCACAATAGGAAGCTCTAAGCAGGCAAGATGAAGGGGTGGTGTCAGAGTGTGTCAACAGCAGCCTCTGGTTGATTGAACAATGAGCACACACAGATGCGAAGACTGTAATCTAAACCCAGCTCAGTGGAGGACATTCACGGCTCAGCCCACAGACTTCATACACTATTTTCCTCAAGAGCAGACGGTCTCATGCCCTGCAAATTCAAACTGTTAATCCACAGAGCCCCTCCAGTCCCCAGGCTGCTGCTAATTAGAGGGTCTTTGGGGACTTGGTTAACTCTTCAACTGTCTTTACCACCCCTCCCCTCCCCGAAGGGCACCTATAATGACAGTTTCTTATCACCCAGGGCAAGAATTCCAGGGCAACTTCTGCAGGAACCATGTTCCCTGAGCAGCAGGCAGGAGAGAATGGTGCTATTGTGCTGGCCTAGTGGCTGGAGGTGGGATCCCTCCTGCTTGAAGAGCCCCAGGCAAGTTCCTGCTCTCCCTGGTGTTCGGGAAACAGCAACCCCACGCCAACACCCATCCTGCTCTGTAAAAGGACGCAGCTCCTCTTCCTCTCCACACAGCAGAGAGGCTGGCTGTCCTCTCAGAGCCGGGCAATGGCCCTGATAACAGCAGGCTTGGAAGAGCTGATGACTTAGGGGCAGTGGCCCACGTGCCATGGGGGCTGCAGCCAGTACTCCACAGGCACCTAATTGTCAGCTGAAATAATCACCAGCAAAGACCAAGTTTTAAATGATTTTATTGTACGAAAGGTAATTTTGGAGAGATTATTCCACGTCAAGCAGAAAGCTGTACTTGGGTTGGCTTCCCTCCCTCACCCACCTGCAGGACGTGTACACAGTGAAGCATGTAGAGGAAATCAGAGTTTCAAACTGCAGGGTCCTCTCTCTGTCCCCCACAGCCTCCCAGCTCTCCCCAGCACCACCTGCCCCCTACACACACACACACACACACACACACACACACACACACACACACACAC
>PVJS01043526.1:0-17036 GCA_004027185.1 Glis glis | reverse complement strand
GACTTTCCTCTTCAGTTGGAGGAGCTGTGTCACAGAGGGTACGGCAAATCCCTGCTATTTTTTTCTTTCTGTGTCTCTTGTTGCAGTTTCTATAAGCTATTAACATCAATAAATGAATTGAGAAATGTCTTTTACAATAGCACAGGAAACTTAAAAACTAAGGAATGGATCTATGAAAATATATTAAGACCTTGACACTCAAAACTACTGAGTGTGTGGGAGAAATTAAAGACAACTAGTTACTTGATGGTTTTGTACAGGGAAATATATGTTGATTACCCTGAGAAGATTTATATTGTAGAAGACTGCATTTCTGTCTCATTTCCATTATCTGTCTTTAGGGAAATATGGATTTTTCTTATTTTGGACTCCTGACTTTTATATTTCGGTGTTTTTAAGAATCGAGAGTGTAGTAGTTTTAAAATTGCTTTTACCAGAATCTGCTTGTTTTTTGCGAAGACTTCTTTCTGAACGTATTACATATAATAGAAAATTGTTTCTAAGAAGAAAGATTGCCAGAAACTTGTATTATCCATTTTCATAAGGCACTTGGTTTATAATAGGAATATTGACAACTTCATTAAAAATGATAGTTCACTTTCCTTTCTGAATGAAACTTATCAGAAGATGAAGAAGTACAAAGGAGGTCACTTAAAGTGATTAAAACAGGGAGAAACCCCACTATATTTGTTTTTGAAAAATCACGGTTTTAAGTTGAGGAAAAACTGCAAGTAAATTGCTGTGGTTGAGAATTTTTAATTGACACTGAATAATTAGTATTATAGTCCCAATGAGATATGGCTGAAGAAATTGAGTTGCAGAATATAGATAAAATGGAAGATTTAGCACTTACACTTTTAGTAGGCTAGTCATTTGCTTTTATTGTATAGCCTTATGAATTATGTCAGTCATATTTTATAAGTAAGGAAATGAATATGTAGCTAGATTTTTTTTTTAAAATGCTAGGTTGGGGAACATGAGGTCAGAATTCAGTTCTTGCCCTACTAGTCACTCCTGTGCACCTCAGCATGTGTACTAGAGTATCTTATGAGACAATTTTTTATTATTATTATGACAAGTAGTAAAATGGGGGCCTCTTGCTGGAAACATTCTTACTACAACTTGTTTAAGGGACAGTATGACAATATCTGATAATTGAAAGATCTCATATCCTTTGACTTAGCAGTTTTACTCTTAGTAATTTATTTGCTAATGTATGCCCACATATACACTTGTTTTGTTTTGTTTTGCATGCTCATTTCAACACTAATTATAACTGAAAAAATGGAAGCAATCTATGTATCTTTCAGGAGAGGACAGACTGAATGAATTTTGACGCATCCTTATAGTGAAGTACTAGGTATCTTGAAAAGAATGAGCTCCAATATGTAATAATCAATAAGATATTTTATAAAATAAAACAATTGCATTCTTATAAGAATGAGTAATATTCAAATATAGGCATAAATTTTTTCTGAAAGGCTAGAAAGGAAATTGCTTTGGGGGAGGAGATAATTCTTTAATTTTAAATATTTCAGTATAGTTAGACTATATCTTTTACCAGATGTATACACATTTGTATGTGTATACATGTGTGAATGTGTAATGACTTTTTAAAAAATTATATATGTGAAGGATTTTTTAGCCATTTTTCATCAAAACTTGGAAGTCTATTACATTATCTTCTGGTATTTTTTATCACCTGTAATAAATGTCATGGGAGTTTGATTATTGTCTCTTGTATAACTCTTGTTGCGTTTCTCCTTTTCGTTCTCAGCACTCTGAAGTTTCAGGTAGGTGTGTGTAGCCTGGGTCTTTTTACATGGAGTCTGCACTGCTCGGAAGGTGTTGCACTCTGAAGTTTGCCTGTCATTCTATCTGGGGGACGTTTTCTTCTGTCTTCAGTGGTCCTCCGCTGTCTGTTCCGTTTGGGAAGCGCCTGCCATCGCTGCTGCCTTGCTTCTGTGCTTTCACTGGGTCTCGTAGTTTCCATTTCTCCTTCTTCGCTCTGCATTCGAAAGGTGACTTGACTCGATCCTCTGGACTAGTCTAGTGTGAGCCTTATTACTTCGTCATTTAGTTCACTGTTAGGTTCTAATTTGACGATAATGTTTTAATTGCCTGGCAAATGTTCTTACTCTTGTGTTTTTCCACTTTCTCCCTCTTAATGACTTGTTCTTTCATGAACGCGGACATTTTGAAGTTGTTTTCTATTCTCAGCACCCCCTCCCCGCCACACACGCTGCATTGAGTTTGTTCGGCTTTGACTATTCTCTGGTGTTCCATCCCCAGGTCTGGTGACCTGTAATTGCTGGTTTATATTTGTCAATGAATGACTGGGCTGATTAATTCAGAATGGGTGTGTGATGCGGATTTCTCCTGCAGTGGGGCGGCTGTCCTCCTCTCCACCAGCCCTCCCTGGAACGGGGGACCTGAGCAGACCCCAAGTGGGGAGTTTGTTCTCAGGCAGGCGTCTCCTTCAGATGTGTAGGCAAAGAGCAGGTGGGAACTCAAAGTAGCTAAATTAAGAAGGAAGAATATGCTGAAGATAGAAGCTATTACTGCAAGGCCTCAAGCTGGAAGAACAGAAGGAGAGAAGGTGGTGCAGCCCATACAGCGTTAGGAGGTGTACTGAGGGGAGTTTGGGGTTGTTAGTACAATCATGGAACACTGCAGGCATTTGATGGAGAACAATCCTGTGCAGAAAAGAGATCTCAATCCCTCGTACCAGCGGCGCCTGCCTGAGGAGCTCTCAAGGGGAGGGCGCGTTCAGTCCCAAAGCTCTCTTCCTCCATCCCGCCTCCTCCAGAGTTAACTCAGGACCCAGGTTCCCGGATAGGAACCTTCCCAGGCTGAATGAATGCACACTGTCTCTGGAAAGACATTTGTGGTATTTAGTCAGGCCCCAAAGTGGGTTCCTGTATGTGGGGCTCCTTAGTCCCTGGAACGACGGGACTGGCTCCTCCTCACGGTGCACACCCTCTTCAGTTGTTGACCCCACAAGTGGGTTTTCTCTAAGAATGCTTTGGGGATTTCAGCTCTGCATTTTGTTTTAGGCTTTAAATAAATTGATCATAAATTCAGTATTTTTCATGGGAAGAACTTAGTTATTTCCACAATGCTGCCATGCACTGGCGTCTCCTGGTTTCCCATCTTCTTCCCATCCTGCCGGCTCCATCAAATAGAATTAACCTGGAGCTCCTTTCCTGAGTTAACACCCTGGAAGATACCGTTCTCAGAGTTTTCCGTGTATTACTTAGCACAGCAACCCTGTGCGACAGATCCCAGTGTCCTTCTCCACTTAACTCCAAAAGAAACGGGCTGACTGTCGCTTATGCAGGTTTTCAGGACCAGGTACGTGATAGAGTCCAGGCTCTTAACCACTGTGCAGTATCACTTTACTCTGTTTTTGACTTCATAGTATTCACATCATCATGCTTCATATGTGTCTACACACTTTGGTCTACTCTACTAAATTTTTTCGAGGACAGATAATGTCTCCATATTTTCTCCAATATCTAATCTTGTGCCTGGCATCTAATAAGGTCTGAATAAATATTGATTGAATTATCTGTGCACTTTCAAAGTTCTGCTCTTCTTTGATTCAGTATAACCGAGTTAGAATTTCAAGATGTCAGTTTGAGAGCTAGGGTATAGATAGCATATTTTCATTTTATAGAAAATTGATTTTTTATTGACTAATGTTTTGGATGAACTCACCTATCATGGGTAAGTCAGTAGTGTGTCAAAACTTAATTTTAAGGAACCATGACCCAAATTTCAGCAGGTTCTTTTTACTGTATCCTTTTTTAGAACTGTATTTTTAAAAGCACATTTTTAAAAGTGCAAATGTTGAGACACTGAAACAAGAGGATCACAGTTTCAAGACTAGTCTCAGCAACTTAGTGAGACCCTCAGCAACATAGTGAGACCCTGTTTCAAAATAAAAAGGGCTGGAGATATATCCTAGAGGTAGAATACCCCTGGGTTCAATCTCCAATACCAAATAATAATAATAACTCAAATGTCTTTTAGGTACTTCCTTTAAAATTATGTTTAAATCTTTCCAAATATACAATGAAATTTTATTTCATGGATTCTGTAAATTATGTAGCATGAATCTGGGGGAATAATTGTTATTTTTATCTATAAAATATAAGAACAAATAATATTAACATCTTATGAACACTTGATTTAGCTGTCATACTTTTATTGGGGAATTCAGTTTGTTGAATTAAGTGGGTGTGAACATACCACCAAATGTGGTTATAAAAGGATTTGTAATATTAAAATAGTCTCTAGTCCTAATTTATTAAGAATAGCTCATTTAATTACCTATACTTTTGAAACTAAATAGAAATGCTTTGGTAAAATTTTTATAATGAAATTCTTGGAAGAGTATAGGTGGGTAAATACCATTCATTTTATTAAACTTGCTTTACATAATGAACTGCATTATAGAAAGTTAAAATATATTTGTCAGTAGGAAATATTACTTTGAACACTTGCCATTTTAGTGGTCTAAGCATTTACAAATGCACTTCTAACTTGTTATGCAGTTCATGGGAAGCTGGTAGCTTTAAGATTACTACTCAGTAAACCACATCACATTTCACTGCTTCCAAGAATTATGCAGTTTTATTTATAAGTGAGAATATGTAATTTTAAAACTACTGCTGAGTTTGGTAACAGAAAAATATTATGTTTTTGTGACCAAAGCTATATTATCAAGAACTTATTGACTACTTATTGGGGACACAGGTTAGAACAAGACACAAGTAATTTCTGTGCTGGACAGACTTAGAATTTAAAGGGGAGATTATGCATTAAACAAATATCAAAATATTTAATTATACAAGTTTATCAGAATTTGAAGTATAGAGTAGAATGAAAATACGTTTTAAGAGAATTTATCCTAGTTGGAGCAGCCAGTGGTGTTGAAATTTTGCTCCCCAGGGCTGAGTGTGAATGCAGTGGGGTGGTGGTGTGTGTGGTGAAGTGGGACAGGGCTTCGCATCATGGTGGGAAAGAGTGGTGTGGCTACAGCTGTGAGGGCGGTGCAGATTAAATCTAGCAATGTGTTGAAAGGCCTGTAAGCCATAAAATTTATATTTTAGTTAATTCCTTATGGGATATTCCTATAGTTTGGACCTGGACTGTCCCCAAAGGCCCATCCATGTTAAATTCTTGGCCCTCAGCCCGTGGTGCTCCTGGGGGTGGTGGAACTTTGTAGAGGTGGGGCCTCGTAGGAGATTTTATTGGGAACATGTCCTCTGAGGGGATTGTGGGACCCTGGTCTCTCTTTCTCTGTTTTGAGCCCTGCTGTGGGCTTCCACCAGAATGTGCCAACAGGGGCCCAAAACAATGAGGCCAACCAGTCATGGTCTAAAACCCCCAAAGCTGGGAGCCCAAATAAACCTTTTCTCTTGGTAAGTTGATTATTTCAGGCACATGTTATAGTAAAGGGAAGCTGACCAACAGATATATATATATATATAGGAGGAACTGTGGTAGTCTGAGCAAGACGTGATTATAGCTAGGACCCATTACAGGATGATGGAAAGAAATGGATAGCGTCCAGAAATATTAGGGGGTAGAATCTACTGCTTTTGTTCTAATTTTGTATTCCTAATGCTTTCAAGCTTTGACAATTTCTGATTTTTTTTGTCCAATGTTTTCTCTTTATTCTCTTTTTGTTCATGTGGTTTTAACTTTTATTAATACTTTGTTCCTGTTCTGATAGAGATCCTGAAGGGAAGAAATACGAATTCGAGTAGTTAATCTGTCATGTTTCACTGACCCCCTGCGCCACTCCACTGACTTGAAATGTCACATTTATGTTATTAAACTTCATTTAGCTGCTTGGTTTCAAGAATTGTCAGTTGCTATGACAATGCTGCACCATTTTAATTTGTAGTCTTTATTTTGTATTACAAAATTTGTTATGGATGCCATTTTTAAAAAAGAATCAATGTATAGAAGGGTCTTATATCAAGAATTAGATACATATTTTGCAGCTCAGTCTGGTAGAAAGAACATGTGAGGACTTTGGAAATAGTCCTGAATTCAAGTTCTGACCCCACGTATTACTTACGTAACCTTGAGTAAGTCATGTAATCTAAAATAACCAATGAAACGTGCCTATCAAATGCTGAGCATTCAGTAAAAATTAGTTCAATTCCCTGCCTTCTGAATCCGCAGCCACATGCTCCTCTATTGTTGCTCAGTGCTCACTCTGTAATTAGCATCATGAATGCTTCCTAAGGAGTAGGCCAAGAAATACATTCTTAAAATTTCAGTCAAGTGTGTGATTTTGGGTATTACCTAAAATTTCTATGTAGGCTCTCTTTGTCAGGAAACCCACTTTCTCACTTTCTGTCCTTTTTTTTTTTTTCTTTTTTTGGTGGTACTAGGGATCGAACCCAGGGGCATTCTACCTCCAAGCTATACCTCCAACCCTTTTTTATTTTTTTGTTTTGAAACAGGTTCTTGCTTGGTTGCTGAAAGTCTCACTATGTTGCTGAGAATGTCCTCTAACCTGTGATCCTCCTGTCTCAGCCTCCCAAGTACTGGAATTACAGGCATTTTCTTTTTCTCTTTTTTTTTTAAATAAAACTTTATTTTCAACAACAAGCTAGGTTCAGCCCTTGAGATCCAGTTTTCTGTCCAAACCTTTCATTTCGCTGAGACCCAGAAGGAATAACACATTTTTATTATTATAAATCATAACTCATACTAATTGTACAAGTTCATGGGTTTCACTGTGACATGTATATATTATTTTAATCATATCCACCTTCCCTACTACCCTCTCATGCCCTCTCCTTTTTCCCAACCCACCCTTTTCCCTAATACTTCCTCTTCTACTTTCAGAATTTTTTTTAATTCTATATGAGAGAGAAAACATGCAATACCTGTCTTTCTGTGTCTGGCTTACTTTGCTCAACAACTGCCTCATTAATAAATTTACTTTACAGAAACATCAAAATAAGGTAAAACTAATAGTGCTAATTAAGACTATGACATTGACGGTGTGGGTGTGTGTGGGCGGGGGTGTCCTGGCCTCTCTCTCACGTGTGCATCAGTTGTTGAAATGCTTTGTCACACTTGTCAAGAATCAGTTCACCGCAGACTTGTGGGTTATTTCTGGACTCTAAAAGTTATACGTCTGTCTATGTGCTAGACCACACAATTTTGATTGCTATAATTTGTTAGTATATTTTAAAATTGAGAAATGTATGTTTCCCAATTTTGTTCTTATTGAAAATTGTCTTGGCGATTCTGGGTCCCTTGTGTTTCATGTGAGTTTTAGGATCAGCTTGTCACTGTCTGCGAAAAAGAAGACAGCTAAGATTTTGAAAATTTGGTAGGGATTGCATTACATCTATAGATCAATTTGGATAATATTGCCATCTTAGTAATACTGTCTGCAGACCATGAACATGGGATGTCTTTCCATTTATTTAGGTCAACATTTATTCTTTCATCAATGATGTCTTATAGTTTTAGTGTATAAATTTCGTACTTTTTGTTACATTTATTCCTCAGCATTTTATCGCTTTTGATGCTGTTATAAAAGGAGTGGTTTTTTAATTTCAGTTTGGGATTATTTGTTCCTAGTGTATAGAAAATACATTTGATTTTTGTGTATTGGTCTTGTATTCTGAAACCTTGATCTCATTTATTAATTCCAATAAATTTTTTGTGTTAGAATTTTCCATGTGCAAGATTGTATTTTTAAATATAGTTTTATTTCTTTTAGTCTTGTTTTCTTTTATTTCTTTTTCTTGCCTGACTGCACTGGCTAGAACCTCAAATACAAAGTGGAATAGAAATGGCAGAGCAGATGTCCTTGTCTTACTCCTCATCGTCAAGGGGAAGCTTCTAGTCTTTTGCCATTAAGTATGATGTTAGCTTCAGATTTTTGTAGATGCCTTTTATGAGACTGAGAAATTTCCCTTTTACTTCTGGTTTAGTGATTTTTTTTTAAATCATGAAAGGGTTTGGGATTTTGTCAAATGCTTTGTCAATCTACTGAGATGTCATTTGGTTTTTGTTCTTTGTTCTTTTAATATGGTATATTATATTGGTTGACTTTCATATATTGAACCATCTTGTATTCTGGGAGAAGTTGAACTTGACATTTGGTCCAATCCTTTTTATATGTTGCTGGATTCACTTTGCTAATATTTTAAACAAGATTTTTGCATCTGTATTCATAAGAGATACTGGCTTTAATTTTCTTGTGACGTCTTCCCTGGGTTTAGTATCAGGACAACTGGCTTTATATAATGGTTGGGAAGTGTTCCCTCCTCTTGTATTTTTTGGAAGTGTTTATGAAGTATTAGTTTTACTTCTTTATAAATGTTCAGTGGGATTTACCAGTGAAACTGAGTTCTGGGCTTGTGAGAAGTTCTGTGATTAATAACTCCATATTTTTACTTTTTATAAGTATATTCCAATTTTGTATTTCCTTTTGAATGGTGTTTTCAAATTTGAAAAGTATGTATAAGGCATTATGTGATAAAGCCCAAATGGTATGTGAAATTTATGCTGCTATGAATTCATGGGAAGTCGACTTGAAACTCATACTGTTTAATAATCCCACTTTTTAAAATGTGATTTTTCAAGAGTGTTATGCCTCTTTTTTTTTTTCTGGTACTGGGGATTGAACCCAGGGTTCTGAGCCACACCCCCAGACCTATTTTATTTTGGTTTTTATTTTAGTTTTTATTTTGAAACAAGGTTTTGCTAAGTTGCTGAGACTGGCCTTGAAAACTTGCGATCCTCCTGTCTCAGCCTCCAAAGTGCTAGGATTACAGACGTGCGCCACCACACTTGGCTGCATTAATGTCTCTTTATTTGCATTATTTTGTAATCTTATTCCATCATGACTTAGAATTCAAGTGTTTTCTCTTTATCTCAGCAGCAATGCAGCAAGTTTTGGAGAACCTTACGGAGCTGCCCCCGTCGACAGGCGCAGAAGAAATAGACCTCATTTTCCTCAAGGGGATTATGGAGAATCCTATTGTAAAATCGCTTGCTAAGGTATATCGGTTTATTCATAAGATTACTGAATTATTTTGAAAATTGTTTTCATAGACGTCTTCAGATATTACTGTTTTAGAACTTGGTTAATATACCTTAGGCATGGTTAGCAAATTATAACACTTATCACATAATGAAATCTTAAATAAGGTCACTTTTGCCTTTTCCATTGTCTTTAAATATAGAATGAAAATACTCCTAATTTAAGTCCTTATCTTCCTTTATGTGCTTTTTTGAAGTTTTTTTTTCTCTTAAATAACCTTGATATTTTGAGTCTGATTCTATAGTCAACTCTGGAGCAACCTCCTTAACTCATTCATGAATACAGTTTTACAACCATTTTTGGTCCAGTTTTATTTCACTCACGCTATTTCCTCCATAATTAATTATTATAAACATCACTGAAGCTTACTGTGTTCCTGCTTCACAGCCCTGCTGTCCTATTCTTTAGCGTTGCCCCAAATGATTCTTATTTTCAACAGTCTGCGCTGCCTGCCCTCTCTGACGGTTCCTTCATCTAGTCATTTTGTTATTCTTTTTGTTTTTGCATTCCTAGAATGTTTCACCCTCTCCTCTGATCTTTTTTTTAAGACAGTTTCTTGTTTTTGTCCAAGACTTCTAGAAAATCCTCCCTTTATACAAAATTTTCCACTAGTCTGAATGAATTAATGATGCGCTTCATTTTATTCATGTAGTTACTCATGCTAAAGTCTCATGATATAAAGGCTCCTACATAGAAATGAATCTACTTGCAGATTACCCAACTGGAATTTTTATTTTAATCATTTTTTTACTGCAGTCTTCCCAAGTTTATTACATATTCCTGTATTTTAATGACAATATACAGGCTATTATTGGCTTTCACATTCAAACTTCTTGTGATAAACATTAGTCACTTTATCATGGAAAGAAAATTCCCTCACTCCAGAAATAACTAGAAAGTTACCAAAGCAAAGAGGAAAACTATCTTTAGACATTGGATACCAGGCAGCACAGAACTATGATCTCTGAGAGACAAAGGAGCCAATTGAGGTGGTCATCCTGGAAACATCCGGGGATAATTTTTAGGCTGCAATGCAGAAGGGAAAACACAAACACAGCCTAGTAGTCTTGATAGAGCTTGGAATTTTGGAAGTCGTGGGTGACTGGAATTTTGGGGGCAGAATATCGGAGAGCAGGAAGCTGAGCACAGAGCTTTGGAGATCTGCAGAGGGATGCCCTAAATCTTTGGCTGAGTACTGACCTGCACATATGGAAAGTAAACCTCTAGAGTCTAAGGAAAGATCCACTGGCAATTACTATTCATGCTGAAAATCCGAAGAATCTGCCCCCCAAAACCTTCTAGAACTAGTAAGTTAGAACTAATATGTGAGTTTATAGAAGTTGAGGATATAAGATCATCTGTATAAACCAATTGTATTTCTATATATTTGCAATGAAAATTGGGAATTTAATTAGGGATAGATTTACCAAAATATGTGCAGGACCTATACACTAAAAACTACAACATTTCTGAAATTAAAGAAGACATGCATGCCTACATACATAATACATACATACATACCACATATATAAATTAAGGGATTGGAAGGCTCATTACTCTTAACACATCAATTCTTTCCATACTGCTCTATAGATTCGGCATAATCCCAGTCAAAATTTCAGGAAATTGATAATAGTGCCTTGGTAATTCAATTGCGAAATTAAGTCTTTTCAATAAATGTTGAAACAATTAAATATTCATATACAAAAAATGAACATCATCCCTTCCCTCATACTGTAGGCAAAAATTAGCTCAGAATAGATCGTTCTTAAGAATAGCCCAATTCATATTAATTAATTAATTATTAAATATTTATTAATAGTCCAATCTGGATGTCTCTTTGTTCCTTGCCTAATTGCTTTGGCTAGAACCTCCAGTACAAATACTGAATAGTGAGTGGACATAGCCAGAAAGAAAGGAAGAGAGAAAAAGAGAAAGAGAAGAGATAGGATGTCTTTATCTTGGTCCTGAGCTTGGGGGAAACCATCTAGTCTTTCACTAGTAGATAAAAGGAGTTGTGGGTTTTTTACTGCCTGTTCTAAAGAAGATGTGTCCTGGTGAGCAATTTAACCATCCTGGTGAGCAATTTAACCACATACACCAAAATTACAGTGATTCTAAAAATTTGTCCTAAAGATATATAATTACATGTGCAAAATGAGATATAGCAAGATTATACATAACAGCATAATCTATAAAAGAATGGTCATCTAAGTATCTATCAGAGGGCTGACTGAAAAATGGTGGTATACCCACAAAATGGTATTCCATTGTGTGTCAAATTCACAAAGAATAACGGTTCTCACCAACATGGTAGGCTACCAGAATTTTTATCCTTGCCAATCTGATAAAAAAAGAGGATATTTTATTATAGTTCTAGTTTGCACTTCTCTCATCATGAATGAGATTGTATATCTTTTCATAAGTTTTAGTATAGATATTTGAATTTCCCTTTCTGTGAATTTTTTGTTCATATTATTTGCCCAGTTTTTAATGGGTTATTGGCTTTTTTCTTATTGTTTTACAGAAGTCCCTTAAAGAGAAATTAGCATTTTGTCTTTAATATGATTTGTGTTTTGACACTAGTTTTTCATTTGTATTTTGGCTTTGCTGATTTTTGATGAGAAGAATTTTAAATGTTTACATGGTGAATTTTATTGGGCTTTTTTGGTATAATTACAACTTCCAGGTTTTACATCATATTTAGAAAGGTCTTTCCAACTTAAAGATTATAAAAAGATTCTTCTATATTTTCTCTGAATACTATTAAAGCCAAGCTTTTTAAAATATTCTTGTTCCTTTTAAAAAGTATGACAGATTTCTTCTTCTAGTTTTTTGGCATCTTTGTAGTTCTAAATCTACAGATATCTCTGAGTAGCTCAGCAGTGTTATTTAGAATTTCCGAGTTCCTTGACATGTGACTTATCTACTCTAACAATGTAGACTCCATTTGGATAGCTAAACGATTTCTGAAAAGTCCTTTGCCTTACTAATACTTATTTCACCCATTTTTTTTCCAGAGCAAAGTTCATCCTTTTTGATATCATATATGTAGAAGTAAAACAGAAGTTGAGTTCTCCTGTTTGTTTTCTACTTTCTGCTCAAATTCTTACTTGTTTTTGGGTCTTCACGGGCTTCTCTGATGTGTCATGTTTTAGGTCTTTAGAATAAAAGAGGACAGGGACTCTTGACCACAGCCAAACTTATTTCTTATTTACTTAGCTTCTTCAAGAAATATTTAGTAAGTAATGCCTACATACTTAATTAACCCTGATCTAAGAAGATTGAAACAAAATTTGATAGGTTGGTTCTTGCTTTTAGTAGGGAAAGATAAGATTATGCATAATGATATTTTAGTTTTTATTAGAAAATATATATGTCACTTTAGATATAGCCCAAGACTTTGGTTTAAAAAGTCTCATTTGCAAGCATGCTTGGATTATGCTTGAGTAAAATACCCAGAAGTTCTGAAGAATTTTGCTTCTCTGCAGTCCATTTTCCTAAGGCACGGTAGTGATAGACTTCTCAGAACTGGACACTCACTAAGGTTAGGCCATACTTGTGTCAGGTCCAAGAGCTCTACAGTGTCAGCCATGGCATGTTCCTCCAGCCACTGTGACAGGTGAAATATATTTTTATTGAGTTATGCTAGCTTTCTAACAATGCTGTTTCTTAAAGGAAACCAGACTTGAATTTATTCAAACAGCATATGGCTTATCTGCCCCTCTGGTCAGTTTTTAGTGATTCCTTTATCTTTTTTAGTTTGATTAGATAAATTCAAATTGGTACTAGTCTCTTGAAAGATACTAAATATTACTTTGAAGTGAACTAGAGGCCTCAAGTTTTTTCACAATATTTCAGAGGTTTAGTTAATTTAATTTAATTACAGACCTGCACACACTCAAAGTTTTTTGTTGTTGTTGTGTTTTGCGGTACTGGGGATTGAACCCAGGACATTCTACCTCCGAGCTACACCCCGAGCCCTATTTTTTATTCTTTATTTTGCAATAGGGTCTCACTAAGTTGCAGAGGGCCTCACTAAGTAGCTGAGGTTGGCCATGAACCCCAATCCTCCTGTCTCAGCCTCCCAAGTACTGGGATTACAAGAATGTGCCACCACGCCCGGCTAAACTTGATCTTGATTGAACACAAATATATTTCAGAAATTGATTTTCATTGTTAATAAGATCATAGCTGTAATTTCACTAAGAAGCTTTTTTCTCCTGAGAATCTGTATTTTCTAGTGAGATTCTTTCCTTTTAAGAGTGATCTGTGAAGTGGATGTGAAGAAACGCTCAGGTTGTGCTCCAGTTTTCTTAGAACACAGGTCTGCCCTCCATTTGCCTCCTCCCCCTCTCTCGCCATTACTCTTCCCACACTCTCACTCACCCTCACCAATTCCTGGGAAGTATGTAGAAGGACATAGAAAGGAAGGCGGTACATTGGAGTGTCCAAGGAGGTGATCATATCCGTCCAGAAATCTTGAATTGAACCAAGTCCACCAGTGCCAGAGTCGCATTACTGTGTGCCAATCATGTAACACCGGACCATATAGAAAATGTGTTGACATGGTACCTGACAGTAGTAGGCTAGTCATGAGCCATTCCTGGAGAGACAGATGGTCTTTATAGCTCTCCCCTAGAGCAAAGGCACGAAAGTCAGGGGTCACGGTGGTGTTCTCAACCATAGGACTCTCAGATAACTGGGGAGAGAGGTAGGAGAACACAAGTAACAGCACGCCTGCCCTGGGTGAGCCTCGCTAAGAAGCAGAGGTGACTGGCCGTCAGCGAGGGGGTCTCCCGTGTTTAAGTGGGTGGGACAGTGCGTCATGTATTGAGTTGAGTCTTCACTGCAAGGTGACGTTTGAGTGGCTCTCTGTATAGTGATGAAGTCAAACGAGCTGTAGTAGACGAGCTCCAGCTGGTGTTACCACCTGTCTCCACCATTCGCCAGCAACGAGAGCCCCAGCATGTGGGCTCACGGACTTCCTCCCAGTATGTGGGTGAAGATGAGAATAGCATACCTGCTTTTGTGAACACACACACACACACACACACATACACACACACACACACACACACACACACACACTGTACATATGAAATAGTACCTGGCACTAAAAAAAAGTCCTCAATAAATGTTACGGCACTTCTTTCCTTTCATCCTTTTTTTTTCTTTAAACTTTCTCCTGATAGTACCATAAGAGTACTAGAGTATTTAAGGTGCCAAATTAGGTTTTGGGGTTTTCTTAACCAGCACACACTTATATTTAGGCAATTGGCAATAATCGCTTCTTTTGTTAGAGGTAATGATATGGTGATAATCAATCTGTGATACATGTTTAGTGTTCTCATCATCCTATCCTTATCCGGCTTGTATTATACTTTTCAGAAAATTACAAATTTACCCTTTCTCATTCTTTGTGGCATTTTCTAGTCTTTGTAATTTTTTCTTATCTAAATCTAATAGAAACTTCTTCCTCCAAGGAAATTACATTTTGTTTTTGGACATTTTTCCTTTTTGTTTAATAACAGTTTCTTCTTATCAGTCATATGGCTTTTAAAATTTCTTCTGTGATCTTTCTTAATAATGCAGCATAACATCCAGCCCTCTCTTCCAGTTAAGAACTAATTTCTCCAGGCATGGTGGCACTCACCTGTGCTCCTGGCTACTAAGTAAGCTGGGGCAGAGGACGCTCACGCTCTAGAGGCTGGCCCAGTCTTGACAGAGCAAGATCTCTGGCTCTTAAAAAAAAGGAACTTATTTCACTCATGGGAATAGTTCACTTGTGTGAATCTCCCAGAAAAGAAAAACATTTATACAAAGAAGATCATCTTTTTAAAAATTAGAAAGTTGTATTTTGATTCTGAGGATCCATTCTGTATGGGGGACATATGTAACATGTAAATATTACAGGAAACTGATAAAATTTAGTTAATACTGTTGCCCTTTGACATTGAATTTTTCTTCAGCACTTACAGGAACAAATCTGAAATTGTGAGATTTGTCAATTACATAGTATTATTTACGAATTAAATCTTAATAATTTGGGTGTCTGTCTTCATAGCAACTATTTATTAGAAAAGTAGAGAATACTTAAAAGAGTAAAACTCTGCTTTACTTTTGCTATGAAAGGAAAATCAGGACTACTTATTTTTTGTGATAGTATGGTTCCCAGTATGTTTTCTGTGGAAAAGATTTTGGTATTAAAAAAAATTAAGATCTAAAGACAAAGTTTCTTCCCCTATTAAATCTGAGGTCTTTCAAAGTCAAGCTCAAGAACCAACTGCTCTTTTTACTGTTTTTTTTGCCCTCCCCACCTCCCTTCCTTTCTTCTTTTCTTTCCTTCTTGCCTTCCTTTCTTCCTTCTTTTTTTACATTGCTGAGGAGCAAACCCAAGGCCTTGTGCATGTTAGACATGCTCTCTACTACTGAGCTACATCCCCAGCCTGATTTAAAAACTGAGAAATAAGCCGGGTGTGGTGGCACACACCTGTAATACCAGCACTTGGGAGGATGACACAGGAGGATCACAGGTTCAGGGACAGCCTCAGCAAACAAGTGAGACCCTGTTTCCAAACAAAAAATCAAAAGGAGTAGGAGTGTAGTTTGGAGGCGGAATGTCCCTGGGTTCAATCCCCAGTTACGCACGTGCGTGCGCACACACACACACACACAAGCATGTGTGTATATGCGCGAGAAAGAAAAGAAAAAACTGAAAAATAATAGCTTTAAGATTCTAGAATTCCCAAAGTGATTTTTATCATTTTTTAAAAAAATATTAACCTACATGATGATTATGTTCTGATTCTGTTTTTGTTATGCTTCATCATTTAAGAAAATATGAACAATAGCATTTAGAGTTGGAGCCTCAACTAGAAAATCATTAAGAAATCCTGTCAGTGGGTAGCAATATAACATGGTTTTAATAGTCATCTGGTTTGCTTAGTTTTTTTCAGAGGTGGTTATAAAAGTAACTTTTTCATGGCTTATACAATAGGTATAAAGGCCAAGGTTTATTATATTGGGTGATGTATTTACTATAAAATCTATATATTTCCTCTGATTGAAATATTAAAATTGGTTTCAATGTATCAAGCCTCCAAGTAGTATTTTTTAAAACCATGAAAAAGAAATTAATGAAGAGGTAGACTAGGGTCTGGGGCAAATTAGTGCTGTTACTATAATACACTCTTGTGTTCTCAGGCTCATGAAAGGCTTGAAGATTCAAAACTAGAAGCCGTCAGTGACAATAACCTGGAATTAGTCAATGAAATTCTTGAAGACATCACTCCCCTCATAAATGTGGATGAAAATGTGGCAGAACTGGTCGGTATACTCAAAGAGCCTCACTTCCAGGTAACCTTCCAGTCTCCCTTCTCCCCAAGCCCCCGTGTTTCCAAAGTATTCGTGAGGAGTGACTTTTCAGGTTTTTTTTGGTTTTTTTGTGATACTGGGGATTGAACCCAGGGGCATTCTACCTCTGAGCTACACCCCCAGCCCTATTTTTTTATTCTTTATTTTGAAACAGGGTCTCACTAACTTGCAGAGGTCCTCAGTAAGTAGCTGAGGCTGGCCATGAACCCGAATCCTCCAGTCTCAGCCTCCCAAGTACTGGGATTACAAGCGTGCGCCACCACACCCGTCTGAATTTTCAGTTTTAAGGAGATTTTTCTTTTGAGGGTTACTTAGGGCCATATTTTGTAACTATGTGAATTCCAACTAATTTTAATGTCCTGATATGCTAAAATATATAAGCAGATACACATAACATAATACACATTATATAAATGTACAGTGTCTATCAGAGAAATACATCACCATTGATTTTCCTTTGTGTAGTTAACAAAAACTGCTCTAATTCACCATTAGAACACATGCTACCAAAATTGTCCTCACTGTGAGAATGAATTTTTTTCTTCTTCTTTTTTTTTTTTTTTTTTTT
>PVJS01043525.1:0-17036 GCA_004027185.1 Glis glis | reverse complement strand
AAAAAAAAAAAAAAAAAAAAAAAAAAAAAAAAAAAGAAAAAGGGCTAGGGGGGTAGCTCAGAGGTAGAATGCCCCTGGATTCAATCCCCAGTGTAATACACAGGCAAAAAGTAATATAAAGTTAATAATATGGTACCACAATGAATATGATAGATAATATGGAAAATAATATCTGGAAATTCAGCAATAAAGTACAATATTTAGAGATTAGAATACTTATAAAAATTCTATCTGACTGAGGAAAAAAATACACTTCCTAAATATCCCTTAAAATGTAACTAAGCAGTTACTATATGTGTGGTGTGTGTGTGTGTGTGTGTGTGTGTGTGTGTGTGTGTGTGTTACTACTTAGGATGCAACTCGGGCATTCTACCACTGAGCTACACTCCTAACCCTTTTTATTTTTTGTTTTGAAACAGGGTCTAAGTTGTGGAGGGCCTTGCTAAATTGCTGAGGCTGGCCTTGAACCTGTGATCCTCCTATTTCAGCCTCCCAAGTACTGGGATTACAGGCATATGCCGCTGTGCCCAGATCAGTTTCTCTCTCTTTTTTTTTTTTTGCAGTACCGGGGATTGAACCCAGGGGCGTTCTACCTCCGCAATACACCCCCAGCCCTATTTTTTATACTTTATTTTGAAACTGGGTCTCATGAAGTTGCGGAGGGCCTCACTAAGTAGCTGAGGCTGGCCGCGAACCTGGATCCTCCGGTCTCCGCCTCCCAAGTACTGGGATTACAAGCGTGCGCCACCACGCCTGGCCCAGTTTCTCTTTTTTAACAGTATATGCCCAGAAGAAATTTGACTTTTATACTTTGTCAGACCTAACAGTTGAGGAGTTTCCAAATTGCCTAAGCCACAGACAAACTAATACTTTACAATGATGACTGCTCCCATGACAACAGTTACTCTACGAAGTATTATTTATGAGTGAAATAGAGATAATGTAGGAACTATTAGATTATATAAACAATTATGTCTTTGTGGTCTTTATTTTTATTAAAATATACTTTTCTGTATGACCACATCATTTCATTTCTTGCAAGTTTTCAAATCAAAAGTCCTTTAAAATACTGTCAATATGCCGGGCACGGTGGTACCGCCTGTAATCCCAGCTACTGGGGAGGCTGAGGCAGGAAGAGCACAGGTTTGAGATCAGCCTTGGCAACTAAGTGAGACCCTGTCTCAAAATAAAAAATAAAAAGGGCTCGGGATATATAGCTCAGTGGCAGAGCACTCCTGGGTTCAATCTCTAGTCCTCCCCACCACTATACTGCCAATATTTTACCTAGGGAAAACATTTTAGATAAAAAGTAAGAAACAAACAAAACAAAACAAAAAAGACTTGAATCATATATAAAGGTTAACTTTGAAAATTTTTATCATCTAAAAAATTAACAAGTCAATCATTTATTAATTAGCAAACTAATAAATTATATTTGGGTAATCACATTTAATAGAAAAAACAAAACCAGAAGTTTAGAAAAGGTAGGAAGCCAGTACGCTTCGTCTTAATGACATCTGAATCTATTCACACTGTAGTGACGATCAGGCATGAACACCAATGCTCAATTTAAAGTGACAGATAGCATATGTGAAAAAGCCAGCCTGTCCTGCCAGCAAATAGCCTCAATGTTAAGTAGACCAAAGGCTGGAAGGGATTAGTTGAAATGTCAAAAGACAACCTTTGACTTTTACCTGCTCATCCTTATAAACACAGCCTCATCCTTCAGGCATGCTTTCCAGACAGTTTCAACGCGAAGCAGCACGGGGCCCAGGGCGAGCTCTGCCATCTTGTAACTGTCAAAGAGATTAGGCTTTGATCTGTTTGGGAGGCCATGCCCACATTCACATCGGCTGTGCAGTCTAAGACGTTATACCTGTTGACCAATGCTTCCTTAAAGCCGAGTGAGTCAGACGTTTTATATTATGGAAGCTAACTGTGAATGGTTTTGCTAAGTTTGGATGGAAAGTAAACACCATAAACGGCTCAAGTGTGGTTTGGAAAGATGATCTTGTGGACCATTTCACATTACTTTTCAAATACATTTTACAAGCCTTTCCCCAAATAGAAAGCTACACTTAATTGTACTCTCTGGAAGGAGTTTAAACCTCTGGCTCTCCATCCCTAATAAATTAGCGTATGCGTAATTTTGGAGGGGTGTGATAACAGAAGGAAGAAAGCAAACATCTTATCAGAGGTTACAAATTGAAGGCCCATAGTTGTGTTTTGTGTGGCCCTTACTATAGCTTAAAATAATGAGAATTATTTGCTAACATCTAAAATTGTGCCTCGCCGGGCATGGTGGTGCACGCCTATAATCCCAGCACTTGGGAGGCTGAAGCAGGAAGATCGCAGGTTTGAGGACAGCCTCAGCAAGTAGTGAGACTCTCATCAATCTAGCAAGACCCTGTTTCAAAATAAAAATAAAATAGGGTTGGGGTGTAGTTCAGAGGTAGAATGCCCCTGGGTTCAATCCTCAGTACCAAAAAAAAAAAAAGAAAATTAAAATCATGCCTATTTTTCCATTGGTCTATTTTTCAACTAGCTCACTCAAACAAGCTGTTTAACTCACATAGTTGCTGGAGTTTGCAACCCATTGGTTCAGATATTGTATGGATTCACAAACATTTCTTTTGATAACTGGATTTTAAAGTTCACACAAAATGAAAAGTACCCTTAACTTGGTAGTTTCTGGACAACTAAAAATGTATCTGCATCAAAATTTAACCTAACTAAGCTGGGCATGGTGATCCCAGTACCTGGAGGCTGAGACAAGAGGATTACAGGTTCCAGACCAGCCTTAGCAACTTAGTGAGGCCCTCAGCAACTTAGTGAGACCCTATTTCCAAATAAAAAATTAAAAGGAGGTAGAATGCCCTTGGGTTTAATCACCAGTACCAAATAAGGGAAAAAAATAGCAAAGATATTGACAATCAAGATCGGGGTGGTACTTACAGAATTATGTAAGAATTTCCAGTAGATAGACAGCATTCAGACAGAGTTATATGATTTTGTATTGATTTTTACCACTGGAGTATACTTGAGATCAAACAGTAAGTTCCTTAAATTCTCCATGCCTTAATATTTTTAGAAAGAGTATAGTGTACTACTAGCCAGGAGTGGTGGCACAAACCTGAAATCTCAGTACTTGGGAGGCTGAGATAGGAGGATCACAGGTTTGAGGTCAGTCTCAGCAACTCAGTGAGACCCTCAGTAACTTAGCAAGATCCTGTTCCAAAATAAAAAATACAATAGGTCTGGGTAGAATGCCTCTGGGCTCAATCCCCAGTACAAAAAAAAAAAAAGAGTTAATTTAAAAAATAAAAATAGTATACTACTTATAGCCCTAGGACAATATAAAATAATCGTATTACATTCCATATGCCAACAACTTTAAACATTAGATTTTCCTTTCAACTCTCAATCAAACCTTACAGTGCTGACCTTAAATAGCTCTGTACGGAGTAGACTTTTATGAGTTTTATAAGTAGCTTCTGAAGAAATAAATGGTGTGACAAATATGAGCTGGAACTATAAATGCATCTTTGCACTTGATCACTATCTCACATGAAAGATGGTGGATTTTATCCCAATTCATGTAAATATATACTATGACTTCAATAATAAATACCTTCCTGAAAGCAATCAACTTAAGCTGAATATAGTTTTTTTTTCTTTCATGCACACTTAAAGACGAAAGTTCAAGTCTCCAAATAAAATAAAGAACAAATAACCAGCTAATTAAAAATATTAAGAAAACTTTGCTTCAGAAAAATAAACACATTTGTCTAGCAAACACTCAAGAATAGTTTTAACTCTAGCCAACGTCCAGGGTAAAACCTAAACATTTATAGCAAACCAAACCTGGAAGACAGAGACAGAACTGGAGACACTCAATGCTCCATATCGTCGCAGTGTAAACACTTTTACCACTGTATCACAAGACGAATTCCAACAGTTAGAATTCTAAATTCAGCATGAGAGCTTGTATGTGAAATAACTGAGCTAGATAAAAGGAATATAGCTGGTTTTATTTCATCTGGCATATTTTCAAGATTTCTAAAACACTGAGTTAACCAAATATAGTACATATTTTTTTAAAATGAAAAATAAAAGAGTTTTTGCCAAGAGTTAAGAAGCCAGGCTCCCTTTTAAATTAAAAATACAGCTGAGTGTGGTGGCACATGCCTGTAATACCAGTACTTAGGAGGCTGAGACAGAAGGATCGCAGGTTTGAGGCCAGCCTCAGCAACTTAGTGAGGCTCTCAGCAACCTAGTGAGACCCTGTTTCCAAATAAGAAATAAAAAGATTGGGCAGAGGGTGCAGCTCGGAGGTAGAATGCTTCTGGATTCAATCCCCAGCAACACACACACACACATACACACACACACAATTAAAACCACATATATATTAGCCAGCCATGGTGGCGCACGCTTGTAATCCCAGTACTTGGGAGGCTGAGACAGGAGAATTGTAGGTTTGAGGAAAGCCCCAGCAACTTAGTGAGACTCTCAGCAACCTAGCCAGACACTGTTTCAATCAAAACAAAAGGGCTGGGGGTGTAGCTTGGAGGTAGAATGTCCCTGGGTTCGATCCCAAGTACCACAGAAATAAACAAATATATAAATAAATAAAGGGCGGGGGTACAGCTCGGAGGTAGAATGCACCTGGGTTCAATTCCCAGTACAAAAATAATACACACACACACACACACACACACACACACACACGAACATATATATGTTTATGATATAGTTTTCAATGACTACTTACTTTCTCTTTGACCATAACAGTCTACCAAGAAGTAACAGTCCTGGCATAGCAACAGCAATCTAAGTTATTTTACATATGGACTAAGTCTGCTTTGGATAAGATACTTTTATAGAGAAATCTACAAATTAATTAAATTTAACTTGTCAGTGTCAGGAAAAAAAAAAGAAATAGGGCAGGAGCTGGGCATGGTGGCACACCCTTGTAATCCTAGTACTTGGGAGGCTGAGACAGGAGGATCGCAGGTTCGCGGCCAGCCTCAGCAACTTGTGAGGCTATCTGCACCTTAGTGAGACTCTGTTTCAAAATAAAGAATAAAAAATAGGGCTGGGGGTATAACTCTGGTAGAGTGCCCCTGGGTTCAATCCCCAGTACTGCAATAAATAAATAAATAAATAAATAAATTAATTAATTAATTAATTAAAAAAAAGAAATAGGGCTGGAGTTGGGTATGGTGGCGCATGTCTATAATCCCAGTACTTGGGAGGCTGAGACAGGAGGATCGCAGGTTCGTGGCCAGCCTCAGCTACTTAGTGAGGCCCTTTGCAACTTAGTGAGACCCTGTTTCAAAATGAAGAATAAAAAATAGGGCTGGGGGTGTAGGTCAGAGGTAGAATGGCCCTGGGTTCAATTGAAAGGAAGGACGGAAGGAAGGAAGGGAGGGAGGGAGGGAGGGAGGGAAGAAGGAAAGAAGGAAGGGGAAGGGAAGGGAAGGGAAGGAGGGAGGGAGGGAGGGAGAGAAAGTGAGAAAGAGAGAAAGAGCAAACAAGCAAGCAGGCAGGCTGGGAGTGTGGCTTAGGAGTAGAGTGCTACCCCAGCATGTACAAGGCCCTGGATTCATACTCAGCACCATAGGAAAGAAGGAAGAAAAGGAGGGAGAGAATGTGAGAGGGAGGGAGGAAGAAAGGGAAGAAAGCAAAGGAAAGCAAAAGAAAAGATATTCCTCTCAAATCAGGTACCTTCTGGTCTCTCCATAGTCAACTTCAGTGGTTAAAATAATTTAGCTTGTGGTTACTATCCAGAATAGTGCATTGGGTACTCAGTAACATTTAAACATTCCTGAACAAATGCTTTGACAATAATGATGCAAAAACATTTCAGTCAGGATGAAACACTAGATCCTAGTTTGTTTTTTTTTTAAACAGGGTCTTGCTAAGTTGCTGAGGCTGGCCTTGAACCTGTGATCCTCTTGTCTCAGCCTCCCAAGTACTGGGATTACAAGTGTGTGCCACCACACATGCCCGGCTAGATCCTAGTTTTTAATTGTTATGAAAACATATGTCAATATAAGATCATAGGACAAAAGCTGAAATTAATATTTTTCTATTAAAAGAAAAGCAATTAATATTTTAAGAAATCTTCAATATGGCTATTCTGTAATGGGCTCAGGTTAAAGTTTTTTCCCAGAGTAATAGGCTTCATGGCAATTTAATTGTTGCTCAGATAAACTTGCAAGTGCTTCAATTATCATCTCTAGAAAATTCCACCATTCATACTATCACCCGTTTTGAGGAGTACAGTACAGTGCAGGAGCACACGGCTGGGGCCAAGGCTTTCACACTATCAGTGGTGCGACCCGGGTAAGTCGCCGCGCTCCCACACAGCTTCCTTTTTGAGTTTCTTCTGTAAAAAGAGGAAATAATTCCTGGCAGCCTTACCTCACAGAGTTGGGTGAATAAGTGACAACGAGCATGGGGCAGTAAAACATCAGACGTTAAACAGAAGTGAGCTGGAAAGTCACTACTTATATTTCTGAAACCCAATGCAGGTTTTGGTGGATTTTGCAGTCTTTTGTAATATATTATCCTATCTCTTATAAAAAAAAATAAGAGGGATATAGGTGTAGTTCAGTGATAGAGCACATGTTTGCGGCCCTGGGTTTGATCCCTGGCACTAGAAATAAACAAAACAAAAAAGGAATGAAAGCCAGGCATGGTGGTGCATGCTTGTAATCCCAGCTACTCAGGAGACTGAAGCTGGAGGATTATAAATTTGAGGCCAGGCTAGGCAGCTTAGCCAGATCCTGTCACAAAATAAAATAGGCTGGGGATGTAGCCCAGTGGTAGAGTACTCCTGGGTTCAATCCCTAGTACCAGAAACAAAGACAGAGAGACAGAGACAGAGGGGAAAAAAATAATACACAAGAAATTGGGACATCTAAGACCTGGGAAATGGCTGATCTAACAAAGATAGGCAAATCAAATTCCTGGGATGAGAGCAAAGGAAAAACTCAACAGTTAGGTAGACTTAAAGAGCGACTTAGTCCTGACGAAGCAGCGGATTGGAGGCTCCATTAGTGTTGACTCCAAAGGAAAAGAAATGACAGATTATCTGGCAGGTCTGGCAGAAAAACTGCAGGAAGAAGCCTGCACAGATGTAGTGGAAGAAGACAAGATTCATTTAGATGAAGATCTGAAAAAAGGAAAAAAGAGTGTACAGAAGAGAAGGGTATTATTAACTCTAAAATTCAAGTGAGGAAGGACATCATTTGACTACAGTTAACAGTATTTTCATTCATTCATTCGTTCATTCGTTCGTTCGTTTGTTCATTCATTCATTCATTCTGTGGTACTGGGGATTGAACCCAGGGGCATTCTACCTCCCAGCAACACCCCCGGCCCTATTTTTTATTCTTTATTTTGAAATAGTCTCACTAAATTGCGGAGGGACTCACTAAGTAGCTGAGGCTGGCCACGAACCTGTGATCCTCCTGTCTCAGCCTCCCAAGTACTGGGATTACAAGTGCGTGCCACCACGCCTGGCTTAAAATCCTTACTTCAAACAGGAAGTTAATAATTAATGTCTAAAACCAATTAAATAAAGATTAAATGTGGAAGTAAATACATGATGAAACATTCGCTATAAGAAGTAGAAGTGGCTGCCTTTCAGAATGCAGGGGCTGGGAGTGGGGTGGAAGCCAAGAGACAGTTGTTGTAAGAAGTCATTGACTGTGCTTAATGAGCATTAGACTCAGTAAAAGCTTTATTGGGCTTTTTCAACTTGATAAAAATAACTTAAAAATAAATGCGGATTGTTCATTTTAATTCATGACATACAGTTGTATGTCTTACTATATAAAGCAGTGGTGGTTCAACTTGAAGAAATTTTGCGACCAGAAGATATTTGAAACTTCTAGAGATGTTTTGGGTGGTTACGAACGGCAGGCATGGGAAGGCGGTTGTTGCTCCTGGCATCTAGTGAGTGAAGGCCAGAGATGCTACCAAACATCCCACCATGCACCGGATGCCCTCACAACAAAGAATTATCCTGTCCAAAATGTCAGTAGTAGCTGGGTGTGGTGGCGCACGCTTGTAATCCCAGTACTTTGGGAGGCGGAGACCGGAGGATCCGGGTTCGCGGCCAGCCTCAGGGCGCGCGCACATGCACGCATGCACTCTCTCTCCTCTCTCTCTTCCCCCTCTCTCTCTCTCTTTCTCTCTCTCTACCTAGTGAGGCCCTCCGCAACTTCGTGAGACCCGGTTTCAAAATAAAGCATAAAAAAAAAAATAGGGCCGGGGGTGTAGCGCGGAGGTAGAACGCCCCTGCGTTCCATCCCCAGTACTGCAAAAAAAAAAAAAAAAATGTCAGTAGTGCCACGCTTAAGAAACCCTCATATCAAGTAACTTCAAACCACATGTCTGGTATCTTTGATGCAACAGGGAAAGGCACCATGGGTTACTGTATAGCTCCCTGGCACCTGGGTGTTATTTGTCCTACAGTTAGAAAGCATAAGCTGAGCTCATTCCCAAGGGTTCAAACTTTTAATCTCAGCCCAAAACAGGACAGACTGATGACATGTCCACAACAGCTTAGCTCTTCTGAGAGCTTAAATCTTGATAGTTGGAAAGATCAAGGGACGACTCACCGGAAGCCCATCTCAGGTCTGCACCCTGTAGGATTCAAGGGGATCTGACAGAGTAAGATGACTAAAGTACACAACCAAAATTCTCCTCCGGAGACAAAAATGTGTTTTTAGAGAAGTCAAAAAACAATCTCACAGATTCCCTAGAAATACACCTGCTGATTATGCCCTGTGCAAACACAGCACAAATGAACACAAGTATCTCCTACCTCACAGGACCCCAGGGTAATCTCAAAGATGTCAACCTAGTTTGAGAGAAAAACTAATTCATAAAGGTCAACAAAGTTCCTGTTTCCTCCCAAAATAAATACAAAATAACTTCAGAATTTTTCAAAAATCAAAAATAAAAGTTTTTATTTGTTTTATCAGTTATCCAGAATTTTAATTTGTAGTCCTATTTCCAGGCCTGGCTTTTTCTTTCTTAAGGAAATATAATAGCATGAGTATTGGGAGAAAAGGGCTATCAATCAAACTTGATTCAAATTTTGTAATTTGAAAGGATAGGAACATTCCTACCCTTGAGCCCAAAACATCTCTTAAGAAATATGGGGAATTAAAAAAAGTAACATCACAAATTATTTGTTTGTTCATTTGTTTTTCAGAAAGGATGGGAGCAAAGGGTTTTGTTATCTCTTTTTGTGTGTGTGTGTGGGGGGGGGTACTGGGAATTGAACCCAGAGGCATTCTACCTCTGAGCTACACCCCATCCCTTTTTATTTTTTTATTTTGAAACAGGGTCTTGCTAGGTTCCTGAGAGTCTCATTACATTGCTGAGGCTGTTCTAAAACCTGCGATCCTCCTGTCTTAGCCTCCCAACTACTGGGATTACAGGTGGTTGCCACCACGCCTGGGTTGTTATTATTTCATTTTTCACTGTCCAAAGCAAATACACAAATTGTCAACCTAGATAGCTTACATAGATTCAAACTAGATTTTAATTTTTTTTTTTGCAGTACTGGGGATTGGACCCAGGGGTATTCTACCTTCGAGCTCCACCCTCAGCCCTATTTTTTATTCTTCATTTTGAAACAGGGTCTCACTAAGTAGCTGAGGCTGGCCGCGAAGCTGGATCCTCCGGTCTCAGCCTCCCAAGTACTGGGATTACAAGCATGCGCCACCACACCCAGCTAGATTTTTTTTTTCCGGTACCGGGGATTGAACTCAGGGGTGTTCTACCCCTGAACTACACCCCCAGCCCTACTTTTTATCCTTTATTTTGAAACCGGGTCTCACCAAGTTGCGGAGGGCCTCACTAAGTAGCTGAGGATGGCCGCCGGCTAGATTTTAATTTTTGTATTTCAAGATATACTTACTTAGAAGCTGCTTTTGATAATACTTTTGACCAATCTTTCGCTGGAGGAAAAAAATATGTTCGTAGGAAGAAAAAAAAGTAATTGAGGCTAAACTTATTGTAGGCTTATAGGAGTGACAAGGCTTTTCTTCCATACCTCTGATTTGGCCTGCGTGTGTCTCACAATTCCAACAGCAAGTTGCGGGACTCTCGAACGTCAAGAGTCTAGTATTACAGCCCTTTAAGTTTATAGACACAGCCGTTACCCCTGGGTAACCACGTGTTGTTGCTGGGGCTGGATCCAGGTGGGTTTCTATATCAGATGCTACATTATAACCAGAACTCCACTCCACTGTGACCCCGGCTGTGTTCCTGGATCTGCTTTCCCAGAGTTTAGAATAAAGTCCCAAATCCCGAAAATGGCAGCGCCCTAAGTGATTTGGCTCCGAAGTGCCTCTCCCGGCCTGCATTCACACGTTCTCTCAGCTCACGCCCACCTCAGCTTCTTTCAGTCCCTGGGAACGGTGATCCTCTTTCGCACATCAGGGCCTTAGCATATGCCGTTCTCTCTGTAGAGAATATATCATCCATCCCGTTCACCTACGTAACTCCCAACCTTCTTTCCTGTGTCAGTTTAAATATCACTTCCTCAGGAAGCCTTTCTTGACCCATAAAGACCTGTTATAACATTCTCATGGTTCCTGTGACTTTTTTCGTATAGCCTTCATCACGACTGTGACTGTTTATTACTTGAATGTCAATATTCCTTGCTAGGCTGTAAGCTCCCCGAGACAAGGGACTGTGATCTGTGTAGTATATCATTGTGTTTCCAGAGTGTATTAAGGAACTTCGTGCTTCCAGCCCCGTACTAAAACGATACAACAAAACAGCTGTTTCATTATTCTGAGCAGTCTTATCATCTGAATAGCTGTGTTGTAATCTGGCCTCTAATGAGCCCATTCCACTTTATCAAATGTTTGTATGTTTGAATCTCAATGTAGACAAGATTCAGATCTCACTTCCTGGCTCCCCTGCGGCTTTGGGCAAGCCAGTGTAAGTAAGTGATGTCTGAGTGGGAGGGGAAAGCGCTGCTCACCTGCACGTCTCCTCAGCACCTGAGCTCCCACTGCCTACTCCACCAACGCATCCGGTTATCTTATATGTTCTTGTCCTTTACTCAATTACACACATCACTCATGCAGAGATGGTATGGTGTTCATTTTTGCACCTATTACATTTAGTACAAATCGGGCTCTCAGTTAAGATTCGTGGAATGAATGATCCCATTTCCTGTCTGCCCTGAGAATTTTTGCCAACGGCACTTGCAGCTACCGAGGTTACCCAGAGATAACTCACGGATGACAGTCCTAAAGGAGCTTTGCCAATGAATAAATAGAAAGATACTGACGATGACCAACTGAACGTCTTTTTTGCAGTACTGGTATTGCAAGGTATTGTGCAGAAACGCGGGCTGTTTGGGTTGGCAAGGCCTCTTTTGGATACACCTTATTTCAGGCAAATTATGACTGGTGAAAGATTTTTATTTTTGTTTCGGTGCCTGCATTCTGTCAACAATTCTTCCATATCCACTAGTCAATCAAAGACCCAGATTTCATTGCAGATCAAACCTGTATTTGACTTTCTTATAACTAAGTTTTCAACTGTATATACCCCAAACAGAAACACTGCCGTCGCTGAATCACGGTCAGATTTGCTTCAGCCTCAAAGAGTGTGTTTATGTAAAATTAAATAAATGTGGCAGTGAACTACACATTTTTTCTAAACAGGAAATGGGTTAATAATAAATGAATGCTGGAATTCTCAAGACTATTAACATAATTATAATAGAAAAGTAATTCAAAGCTGGGTGTGGTGGTGCACACCTGTAATCCTAGTACTTGGGAGGCTGAGAAAGGAGGATTGCAGGTTTGAGGCCAGCCTCAACAATTTAAGGAGACCTTGTTTTAGAAAAAAGTGGGGGGAAGGCTAGGGGTATAGCTCAGAGGTAGAATGCCCCTGGGTTCAATTCCTGGAACCAAAAAAAAAAAGTTATTCAAAAGGAATAGATGAGTCTGCTCAAAAGGTTTTTTGTTTTGTTTTTGTGATATTGGGGATCGAACCCAGAAGCATTCTACCTCTACACTACACCCCCTCACTGGCCTATTTTATTTTTTTGGTTTGAAGCAGGGTCTCACTAAGTTGCTGAGGCTGGCTGTGAACGTGTGATCCTCCTGTCTCAGCCTCCCAAGTACTGGGATTACAGATGTGCACCACCACGCCCCGCTTCAAAAGGTTTTTGTTTCTGAAATCCAGTTCATTTTGATATCCTCTTGTCCTCTGCATCTCTGCCTCATTCATCTACTCATGAATATTCATACTGCTATCAAGGCAACAAAAATAATGAAGAAACAACAACATTCTACTTAAAAAGAAATCTGTCGGATTTAAGAATTCGAATACTGCCACCATCTGATTATATTTTGACACCTGGAAACACTCATTCAATATGGCTTAATGCACACTCTATTTTTATTAATGCTGTCATCGGTTGGGGCAAGCACCCTATCTTTTATGATGGCTTATGAAATGCTCACAATTTATAGAAATCTCCCATATATAAGTATGTTAAGTTATAATGACAGTAACTAATGTAAAAAAATTAAAATAGATGCCTGTATTTTTCAACCATAAATGTTGTTTTAAAAATTGATTAACATAATATTTTCAAATAGTTTGGTACATTGAGAACAAAGAGATGTTTCCTAAATAAAAAAGGAATTCACAATGTTTCTTCTATGAAAATACTAAAATAGATATTCAGATCACTATCTGAATTTTAAATAGTTTCCAAATAAAATCTATTTCAGGGGCTGGGGAAATAGCTCAGTGGTAAAGCACTTGCCTAGCACACGGGAAGCCCTGGGTTCAATTCCCCGCGCTGAGAAAAAATCCTAAACATACTACATTGCTAAAAAAAACAAAAAACAAATACAAAGCTTATAACCTTAATAAATTATTTTAATCATTGTAAGAGCACTTTTTTTTTTCCAAACTAGGAATAGAACCCAGGGGCATTCTACCTCCGAGCTACACCCCCAGCCCTATTTTTTATTCTTTATTTTGGAACAGGGTCTTACTAAGTTGTGGAGGGCCTCACTAAGTAGCTGAGGCTGGTCGTGAACACGGATCCTCCTGTCTCAGCCTCCCAAGTACTGGGAGAACAAGCGTGGGCCACCATGCCCGGCTGTAAGAGTACTTCTGACAATGAATATTACCATAAGAAGTTTTTTTTGTGGTATGGGGATTGAACCCAGGGGGCATTCTACCTCTGAGCTATACCCCCATCCCTTTTTATTTTGAAACAGGGTCTTGCTAGGTTGCTGAGAGTCTCACTACTTGCTGAGGTTGGCCTCGAACCTGTGATCCTCCTATCTCAGCCTCCCAAGTGCTGGATTACAGGCATGCGCCACCATGCCCAGCCTATTACCATCAAATTTTATTAAGCCAATTATAAAAATCTTAACATGTCGTTTCAACATTTTTTAAGTATAAGAAAACTTAACCACACGTCATAGTTTATGAATTTTTCCTCAGAGGAGTAAAGGTAGAATATTTCTATATATGTTATTAAACTATCTTAAGGAATACAAACAAAATGAATTCTTAAAATCTAAATACTGTATCTCGTCATGTCTCACAAACTCTGTCCCTGTCACCAATCTGAGACATGGGTGACTGAATCATAATGTTGGAGTCTCCGTAGCTGTAACAGGCTAGAGGATTTGCTGTGGACAGCCACTCAAAGGGCGGCCTTGTTCTACTGTGACTTAATTGCCTTAAAAGAAAACAACTCCTCGTTATGCTTTTCCACTGACATCTCGTCATATAAAAGTCTTTGTTCACTCTCAGGCCCCTCAAGTGCTTCAGTTTAGTGCATAGAAAGTGTTCTCTTTAACTCTTAGACGATTAAGTGTGTTCCTCTAGCATGATCAGAAGCATCTGGAATAGGCAGACGTGAAAAACGTCCTCGCTGGGGAAAGTGAGCTTAATGCTGCCCTTCAGAGCGGCCCATTATCAGCAGTTCATAGTGGGGCTCTTTCTTTTCAGGTCCCTGAGGTATGTGCAATAAATTATGGCTTGAACTAAACAAGTCACACTTGGCTCCAAAATGAAATTTTCCTACCTCTCCTTTCTAGTCCCCAAGGTGGGAAGAGGAAATCCTGGTCACAGCCAAAGAAGTCATATTTTTGGCTCTAACCTACATTTTCCTGCTTCTCTAAAAGCCAAACTCTGCTATTGAGACTGTAAAGTCTTAAGTTAGTATTTTAAACTGTATTTTAATTTTTACTTCTATAATCTTTCTTAAATTTAAGGAAAAAAATCAGTATCATAAAATTAATGTCATTCCTTCTTTTCCCCACTCAGATCACTTTTCTAACTCAGACACTGATCTGAACCTTTTCAAATGTGAATTCAAATGTGATGGGGAAAACAATGCAGAAATAAGTTGTTTCATTTCCATAAGATAGAATATTTAAAATGTTCACTTATAGCTGGGCATGGTGGTGGCATGACTGTAATCCTAATACTTGGGACGCTGAGACAGGAGGATCACAGGTTCAAGGCTGGCCTCAGCAACCTAGTGAGACTCTCAGCAACTTAGTGAGAACCTCTCAAAAAAAAAATAAAATAAAATAGGGCTGGGGTGTGGCTCAGAGGTAGAATGTCCCTGGGTTCAATCCTCAGTACCACCAAAAAAAAGTTCATTTATAAATACATTATTTCTGCATAATAAACTGAGTATTAATGTAAAAGAAAACTATAAAGTTCTAGATTAAGCTTCAGTAATTGGAAGCGTAATTTTGCAAGAGGCATTTATGGAAATCACTTAGTTCATCATCTCCTTTGAGAGTACGAGAGTATGGCAGGCGCATCCTCAGGTGATGCAGTGATAATCACGTCTTTAGACTCTCTTCTTGAGTGAGAGCAGAACCTGTGACTCCCTTCTAGCAGGTACAATACGGCAAGGGTCACAATGGCCGCTCCCTTGCTTGTAAGTTGTAGGAGACCCCGTCTCAGCTGACAGGCACTAGAACGTATCCTGCTGGCCTTGAAGGAAGCTGCCGTGTTGTGAGGGCCCTAAGAAGGCACATGGTGAGGGACCCAGAAGAGCTTCTAAGAGCCTCCATCCTACAACCACAAGAAACTGAATTCTGCCAATAAGCTAACGGGCTCCGATGAGAATGGACCCTTGCAGAACCCGGAGCAGAGGACCCAACTAAGCCACGCCCCAACTCATGACCCATGAAAAAACAAACCTGTGCTGTTTTAAGGTACTATGTGATAATTTGTTACACGGCAATAGAAAACTAATACAAAGAGTAATAGCCAGTATACTCAATATAAGATACACCCTCCATTATTATGTCTCCTATGTATTAAAGTATAATATGTTATTTGGGATTGAGCATTCCCTTCCACTCCTATAATGTATAAGATTAGAATAACACACTATATTGCTTCCTTATGGGTCATATTATTGTTTACTACTGGCCTGCTAATTATCATTTAATCATTACTATTATTAGCATGCCTTAAAGTCTCTAGGAATGGAGGATTGTTGTTTTTTAAAACAAGAAAATCAATGTAACCTTTTTTTTTTTTTTTGATGGTGCTGGGAATTGAATCCAGGGACATTCTACCTCTGAATTATATCCCCAGCCCTATTTTATTTTTATTTAGAAATAGAGTCTCACTAAGTTGCTAAGAGTCTTGCCAAGTTGAGGCTGGCTTCAAACCTGCAATCCTCCTGTCTCAGCCTCCCTAGTATTGGGATTACAGGTGTGCACCATCACACCTGGAGTCAAATATAATCTTAATAGCTTATGTTAAGCTCCATTCAATGATTAATTAAAACAAAATTTATTGAACTGTGTGGTCCAAGGCAATATTTTAATTGTAGAGACACAAAGATGCTTAAGAAATTGCCCCCATCTTCAAGGTCCACCATCTAACACGTTACGGAACATATTTATAAACACTAAAATATAATGTAATGAATGTCTTGTAATATAAGCTTTAGGAAGTAATAAAGGACACTAGTAAAGGTAGCAATGTATATAAATATAAAAGCCAGCATTATTGTACTTTGGGTTTATAATTATTTTTTCCCTATTCTATGTAAGAGGTAAACGCATAAAATAATAATTATAAATTATGTTAATGGACACAATGTATAAAGATACGATCTGTGACGATAACAATATAAAAGAGGAAGAATGGAGATTAAGATGGTAGTTATAACCCCCAACAGAAACACTAACAAAATAAAAATTTATACACAAAGGAAAGAAGAAGGGAATCAAAATACTGGCTAATGATCCCTAATATGAAAATCTAAAATCTTAAACTTTTTGACCACTTACATGAAGCTCAAAATGTTTTAGAGTTTGGAGCATTGCAGATTTTTGGATTAGGGATGCTCAATCAGTGCAAATATTCCAAAATTTAAAAAGCTCCAAAATCTGAGAATGGTCCCAAGAATTTTGGATAAGGGATATTCAGCCTGTAGTATACTACAAATCAACTAAATACAGAAAAGGTATTAATGATGGAATTGAGGAGCAAAAAGCATATAACACAGAGAAAACAAATAGCTAAATGGCAAAAGTAAGTCCTTCCCTATCAGTAATAACTTTAAATATAAATGGATTAAACTCTAATTGAAAAAAGAGATTGGCAGAATTGATTAAAAAATGTTCCTACTATATGCTGTCTATAGGGGACTCACTTTGGATATAAGAAAGTTGGGCCCTTACATTACATCATATAGAAAATTTACTCAAAATGGATAAAATACCCAGAGTCAAAACATTAAGGGGGCCAGGCGTGGTGGTGCACGCTTGTAATCCCAGTACTTGGGAGGCGGAGACTGGAGGATCCGGGTTCGTGGCCAGCCTCAGCTACTTAGTGAGGCCCTCCGCAACTTAGTGAGACCCTGTTTCAAATAAAGAATAAAAAATAGGGCTGGGGATGTAGTCCGGAGGTAGATGCCCCTGGGTTCAGTCACCAGTAACACACACACACACACACACACACACACACACACACAC
>PVJS01043524.1:0-17037 GCA_004027185.1 Glis glis | reverse complement strand
CTGGCCTGCAGAACTCTTTTTTTTTTTTTTTGGATGTGCATGTCTTGGAGGCTTGAAGTGGCTGTTGAGAAGTTAGCTTTTATAGGCTATGAGTTTTTAAGCGAAGGGACTCCTGTACCCACCTGATGTGAGTCTAGTCCTCTCACTCCTGAGATGGCAACTCAGGACCAAGTCACATAGCTCCTTGGTGGCTGCATGGACCACTTCATGCTGCTCCTCTGATGGCAAGCTATGTCTCTGTCCTGGACAGATGGGTTTCAAGTTGAGTTATGACTTCTAGACACAGCATGCACAGTGCCTTGGGTCCACATTGCTTTTCAGGGCTCATAAAAATGCCTTAATTTTTTTTAAGATCAGAAGGAAAAAAGGACTTTTAGGTCACAGTAATGTTTTGATATGGAATATTAATATATTCTCCTTTACACCAATGTAATCATATCACATACATTTAATCATTTTTATTTTTATAGAGAAAGGGTCCCACAAAAGCAAAGTGGGTCCAAGGCCAATGAAGGTCATCAGTGGTCCTGTCTGGTGGTCTCATGAGGCTGAAGGTTCAGTGCAGCCTAAAGAAACACCCTGATGGCTGTTGCATGTGAAACAAAGTTTCACAAAAATTGATCTTACATCAGAAACTCTTTTCTTCCTCTTCTTTAATGAAAAATCTTTCCTTTTTTTTGTACTGAGGATTGAACCCAGGGACATTCTACCCTTGAGCTACACCCCCAGCCCTTTTTATTTTGAAATAGGGTCTTATTAAATTGCTGAGAGTCTTGTTACATTGCTGAGTCTGCCCTTGAACCTGTGATCCTCCTGTCTCAACCTCTCAAGTACTGGGATTACAGGTGTGTGCCACCCTGCCAGGCTGAAAACTCTTTTGATACCTTCCTGTCTCCCAGCCAGCATCAGCAGGAAGACTGTGAACGTGTGATGTTTTCCAGCGGGGCATGTGCTTTGGAACATCACGGACAAGTCCACGTGTCAGGGGAGAGCCAGGACCCGCAGAGAACCACAGACAAAGAAAGTAAGCAGAACAAGGGTCTCCTGGAAAAATGGACACGTTCTCTTTTCTCTTTCTGCCCATTGGAATCTGGTCATTCTGAGGGATGTGTGACTATGGTGTGATTCTTAACGCTTTTCTTCTGAATGGGAGAGATGTTTGTTGTTCTATTCTGTTCCTATTGTACCAGATAACTTTTATGTTACATGGTCCCCGAGAACATGAGTAGCTACATAAGCCTGATAAAAATCACTGAAAATTACCCCCAAATCTTGGACTTATACATCAGATGCATGAATCTGATGGAACTTTGGGATTCTCTATCTAAGGGGAGGAGGGTCAAATGATCTTTGGTACTGCAGACTGAAGCCATGATTACAGGAATGGGCCACCGTGCCTGACTGGGTTGAAGTAGCTTAAACATAGAAATAAGGGTACATGAGTAGCCAAAGGGGAGATGTAATTGTCTTTCATTATCCCTTTTTTTTTTTTCTTCCTCAGTACAAGAGCCAAGGACTGTAAGCGGCACTGGTGTGCACAACTTCTAGGAGGTATCACTAGCAGGAAATAATGTAGCATTATTTATCTGGCCTCTTCTTTTGCATCCTGCTGCCTGGAATGCAGATGTGATGGGTGGTGTCAGATCCTGTTGTTTACTGAGAATGTCGACATCAAGGTAGAAAGGTAAAATGCATTGGATGGTTTCATCAGGGCAGAGCTGTCAGGCCAGTCCTGGATCACCAACAGAGGAAATTCCATGAAGTTAAAAGAACAGTTTTGGTGGGCATGGTGGTGCACACTTGTAATTCCAGTACTTGGGAGGCTGAGATAGGAAGATTGCAGGTTCAAGGCCAGCCTCAGCAACTTAGTGAGGCCCTGTTTCAAAAGAAAAATTAAAATAGGCTGGTAGTATAGCTAAGAGATAGGGTAGCCCTGGGTTCAATCCCCAGTACCACCACCACCCCCAAAAAAGCCACTTTTATTCTGAATTTTCAATCACTCTCAACTGAGCCCAATTCCAAATGCTCTAAGAAGGTATTTTCTATTTGGAAAATTTAGGATGTGCACTTATAATCAGGCACCTCTAGAGGTTGTGGTGGGAGAGAGACAGCTCAAGGAGAGAAAAAGAGAGAGGCACTGGCACAATATAGTTTCTATAGTGTTTGCTTTATACAAACTATTTGCAAAAAAGCATGGCTCTGCGTTTTCATTTGATGACATTGCTCATTGCTCTCATTACAAGTGAACATAGAAACAATTGCTCACCCATTTCCTTCAGAAACAAAATGTACTTTAGAACTGAAACTAGTTTTTTTCTTACTCATTTTCATAGGAGACAACCACATGAGAACCACGTTGGTGAAGACGCGATCATTGTTTCCATTCCATTGGTTGCATTCTCTAGCAACCACTTTACCTAAGCAACTGTTGGAAATTGCATGATATGCACATCCAATATAGTGTGTGTGTATGTGTTTGTGTGTGTGTGTGTGTGTGTGTGTGTGTGTGTGTGTGTGTGTGGTGCTAGGGATTGAATCCAGGGGCATACTACCTCCGAGATATACCCCCAGGCCTAGTTTATTCATTTTTTATTTGGAAACAGAGTCTTGCTAGGTCTCTGAGGCTGGATTTGAAACTGCAATTCTCCTGTCTCAGCCTCCCAAGTACCGGGAATACAGGCATGGACCATCACACCCAGCTATGTCTAATAGAAATTTTGAAGTCAATCCACTAAAGAAAGCAAAGATGTGGTGGTGGGAATTTCTCCTGAAACCGCCCTCATGTGCTATTTAAAGATGGGCTGCTCCTGTCTTTACTGCTTTTCCATAAAAGGTGGGGCAGAAGGAAGTTAAGCCACAACGGCATTAGGTAATAGACTATGTGTTAGTGCAATTTATCTGGAATGAGGAAGAGAAAGAGTGAGCTTTGAAAGAATTTCCTCAACAGCATATTTTTCTTTGCTGCAAAACTGTCCCCAAAACATCAGTGGAGACACCAGAAGCAGCCTGGGCATCTTTACCATCCCATCTATACTAAGGGCTTTCCGGGGGCTTGCAGTCTTTAGGGGTATCAAAGGTATTATTCAATAAATGGTGCAATTGTTAAGACCAGGAAATGGGAATGGTCCTGCAGAAGAGTGGTAAAGAGTTTTGACTTAACCTGGATCTGGTTATAGTACATGGTCTGCTGACTCATTGTGTAGACTAGAATGTGGTGTAGTGAGTGGTAAAGAGTGTGAGATGATGATGATGATGATGATGATTTTGCCTAGTGTGGAGGCACACGCCTGTAATCCCAGTACTTGGGAGCCTGAGACAGGAGGATCACAGGTTTGAGGACAATATCACAAACTTAGCGAGACCATGTTTCAAAATGAAAAATAAAAAGGGCTGGGGGTGTAATGTGGAGGTAGAATGACCCTGGGTTCAACCCCCAGTACTAAAAATACATACATACATACATATATACATAGGTAAATATGAGCTTTGGAGTGAAAGGGCTGTGGTTCCAGTTGGGCCTTGATTCCTTCTGTGCTTTGCAACTGTGGGCAAGTTATTTTACCTCTCTGTGCCTCAGTCACTTCATCTCTAACACAGGGATTTATAAGTCCCTATCTCATAGGGTTGTTGTGACATGTGAGGATGTGTGGCAAGGTGTATCCTGTGTTACAGAGCACATTGTAAGTATTAAACTAGCATTTCAGTGTCTTAAGGGGAGTTAATGTGCTGGTTAATCATACTGGAAGGTGGTGGATCCACGTTTGAATCTCAACCTTGCTACTTGCTGGCCAGCTGACCTTGAATCTGATGACCTTGCTGGCTTGCCCTGGCTCTGTCTTCTTCCTGCCCATGCCTTGAACACACTGACCTTTCTGTTTCTCCAGCTTTATTTATGGTCTGTATGTAATATTTTTTTCTGGCTAGTGTTGTCTGCATTAACCATTACCACCCTTCTGAAAGCTATCTCTTGGGCTAGGCCAGACCCAGTTCAGGTCCCTGCTATAGCTCTGTACCTGTCGTGCAGGACACTTGCGATTGTGCTTATGCATTTATGTTCATAATTAGACCTCTCTCTGTTGAGAGACCATGAGCTCCAAGAAGGGTTAACAGGCCCTGTGTCTGTCAACCCCATGATTACACTAGTGCCTGGCTCAGAATATACACTCCATAAATATCTCTCCTGAATGACTACCTACATAGAGTGAATGTGAGAAGAAGAATTTCCTTTTCTGCTGGTTTTGTAAACTGTGAGTTCCTTGAAGGCTGTCCATGTTTCATCTGTCTTTGTATTCCAAAGTGTCTATTATTAGACTATTTATTATTTCTTACACTATTCCTTCTAGTCCCTGGCCCCTAGCAGCAATTCAATGTATTCGTATTTGTGAATGAATATATGGTATGATAATGATTCAAATCAAGTTCTTCCCTAAATGTAACATTCTAATTTGAATACAGGCATCCCAATCTCTTTAGAAAGGCCTATGTTGAATGTAACCTAATCTATATGAGTGTTGTCTTTTTTCTCTCTCAGTTGAGAAATCATTCACTTACTTGTGGTAGAATGCTGTCTTTTTTAATGTTAGGAATGTTATCTCCCTACAAAACATAAGCTAAGACTTGAAGCACAGTGACTGTGAAATATTTTGATCTCAGAGTTCACTTATGTGCTTAAAAATTATTGAAGAGCCCAAGAAGCTTTTATTTATGTGAGTTATAGTTATATTAGAACATGAAACAAAAAATTAAAATACTTGTTTACTTAAAATAATGATAAACTCAATACATATTAAATAAAACAATTATTTTTATGAAATTAATTACATTTTCCTAATGGGTAGTTTACCCAAGCATGATTTTGTCAAATAATATATTTGATCATTTGGAAAATATGGATTCATTGAGTGAATACTAGACCTTGCAAATATTGGTTATATTTTTTGGGGGGAGTACTAGGGATCAAACCCAGGGGCATTCTACCCCTGAACTATATGCCCAGCACTTTTTAAATTACTATTTTCTATTTTGAAACAGGGTCTAGCTAAGTTGGTGAGGCTGGTATTGAACCTGTGATCCTCCTGTCTCAGCCTCCCAAGGTCTGGGATTACAGGTGTGCACCACCAAGCCCAGCTTATATGATAGTTTTTAAAATAACATTTGTTAAAGTCATTGATTTCAAGCTGGGTGTGGTGGCACATGCCTGTAATCCCAGTACTTGGGAGTCTGAGACAGGAGGATCACAGGTTAGAGATGAGCCTCAGCAACTTAGCAAGGCCCTCAACAACTTAGTGAGATCCTGTTTACAAATAAGAAATAAAAATAGGACCGGGGGTCTAGCTCAGAGGTAGAATGTCCCTGGGTTCCATCCCTAGTAACCTCCCCCCACCACACTGATTAATTTCAGTAGAAAAGTCTTTAAAGCATTGGGAAGCGGCCAGGTTTACATTAGTACATACGAATTTTCCAAAATTCTATGTTTTGCTTGAAAGTTCAAGTTTTATCTTTAGCAACAAATAATACCTGTCATTTTCCATGAAGCAGCAAGCTCTCTTTATACAATTAAAAAAAAGTCTGCCAAAAGTAGACAAGTTAAATAACAATAGTTTGCTGTCCATTGTCTTTTGAGGAAAAATGGTATTCCATGAAAAAAATAGGCTATTTCAGCTTGCAACTCAAAATAATCATATACATCTACGAGTATGAGCAAGGTGTTTTATGCATACTTCCATTTCAACATATAGAATGTTGTAAAGAGATGTAGTTATGAGATGTACTGAAGTTAACAACTTTTCCTTTCTTACTGAGGACATAAAATTGCTTTCACCCTCTTTTTGCTGCCGGTGTGTGGTGAAGAATACAATGAACACTGGTGCTGGTGTGAGCCCTTGCCTTGATCAGCGCTATGGCCACAGCTGTTTTACCCACTGCTACTTTTGCACAATTATTGCATAAGTCAACACAGACAAAAAGGTCAAATAGCATATTAGTATTTTTAAAAATACTGTTATGGACTCTTATGGACTTATAAATGGATCTCAGAGAAACCCAGGGGTCCACAGACCACATTTTGAGATTTGCTGTTGTATTCTAATAGTAAATTAAAAGACTCATTGGCATCACTGGAATGACCATTACAATATGTTCCTTTAATGAAGCAGCTTCCCTGCCTCCCTGCCCCATCAGGAACAAATAAACCACGAGCAAAAATATTACAAAAATTGTGAAGACTGAGCTTTAGATCAGGGCATGAGAAATCTCTTACCAATAATTGTTAGTGTAAAAAAAGAAGTCTAAAAATGTCTTTCAAAAAATTCTACCCCAGAAACATTTCAGAGTTTAAGAGGTGACAATAATTGCAATAAATAAGTACAGAATGCATTTTTAGCAGCTTTCCCCCCTAAATATTTATCATGTAATATATTTACCTGTGTGTGTGTGCGTGTTGTGTGTGTGTGTGCGCGCGCGCCTGTGTGTGTGTGTGTATGTGTGTGTAAAACTGTAGATTGAACCTAGGGGCATTCTATCACTGAGCTATATCCGAGCCCCCCCCCTTTTCATTTTGAAACAAGGTCTCACTAAGTTGCTGAGGGTCTTGCTAAGTTGCTGAGATTGACCTTGAACCTGCGATCCTTCCGTCTCAGCTTCCCAAGTACCGGGATTACAGGTTTGTACCACCATGCCTAGCTATCATGTATTATATTATTTTAACGTTAACACATCTCTGTGATATGGTTGCGCAGGATTTGATTGCATTTGCATTTTACAGGAGAGGAAAATGAGAAGGGAATGGCTGGGTGTGCCCACTCACTAGGAGACAGGTGGAGGAGCAGGCCAGGCTCCTTCCCTGCCTTTTCTTTTCCACAGTGCTGTTACCCTTGGCTTCTCAGCCAGTCAGCCCCAGCAAACAGGCCCCATTTTAACAAAAAGAGAAGATTCCAGTGAGCTCTGTAACTCTTTAGAAACCCCGAATGTGGAGTTATCTAAATAACTGAAAACCTACAGGGAAAGCGTGTGTCCTGTGAGCCTGTCCAGCTTCCATTTCTGCTGATAGGTGAAAGTCATGGAAAGGAAGAAAATCTCTCAGCCCAGGGCCACATCACTTGCTAAATTTAGAATTCCAGCTTACAGAAACACCCTTGGGTGACAGAGCCTTCCACCCTGATGTTCCGGATCCTCTCATTCTGAAAGTACACATACATTTTTCCTTCCTCTTTGGAATCAGAAGAGGAAATTTAGCCAACGACTCAGCCGCCATTGGTCTGTTGTAAGAGAGGCAGCTGTTGTTCAGAGATTTAGGCAGAATGTGTTGGAGGGGAAGAGGACGTGGGTGGGGATGGATAAAGAGCGAAAGACAAGGGAAATAGGATCCCTGTGTCCTGTTGAAGCAGAAGCAGTTTTAAAACGTCATGTCTGTACTTACTAGCCTTTTACAGGTAACGGAATCTTCTCAACCTGTCGCCAGTGAGTAATTGCCATAACAATGCTGTATTTATGTGACCCATATTTTACCTCCCCAAGGTGAAGGAAGCTCCTTGAGGAAACACATATTCCTTCCACTGTGCAGAGAAGAACAAAATCTCTCCCTTACCCCTCTCTAGTGAGACAGAGGGCTCCTTTCTCTTAAATATGCTGGTATCTTTTTCCTCTTGTTATTTCCATCACACTCTCCACTCATTTTTTAATTTATATTCATTTATTGGTGCATTGTAATTATACATTTGATAAGTGTCAGGTTAGGCGAATCATACATGCACACATTGCTCATTTAGCCCTCCCTCAAATCCCACCCTATTCCCTCCCCGTTCCCTCCCTTTAGTGCTTTGCACAGTGATTGAGTCTTATAAGTTTGGATATATACATCATGCACTTTAGTGTGTTTCCCTCCACCCCCCTCCCAACTCCCTCAGTTAGGTCATCTTCTTTGTTCATTTAAAGTTTTCTTCTTCTTTGTCTGGAGACCCGTCTAAATTTCCTTCTATCTAGCTTCCACATATTACACTCTCCACTCTTGAAATCCCGGCAGGGGTTTAACCAAGGGTGCAGGTGAAGGGTTTCTGAATGCAGCTACGTGACCCAAGCCACCTGGTGGCAGAGGGCAGCGTCTGAGGCCTCCTTCTCACCGGACAGCTCAGGGTCAAAGAGAGATGACAAGAATTCACAGGGCTCAGACGCAATCACTTCATAAATTTTGAAAAAACTTGCCTGGGTAGGAAACCATTTTCTCAGACAGCAATTTGCCTAAGATTTGCAATGACGTTGTTTCTCTGTGCCAAGAATATTAATCAGTTCAAAAGTCCCTCTCCCGAGGGCCAGTGGTGAGGTCCCCGACATGCACATACAAGCAGGTTCCATTTGTTTGGCGTGAGTGTACATGTCAAGGCTGAAGATCGTAATGAATCGTCCATTCTTTTGATTTTTTTCTCTTGATTCTATTATTTCTAGCTTTACTCTTCTCAGTTTAGAAGTATGGGTGCTTTGGGATGAAAAATATTGTAAACTCTGGGGCAGGAAAGAACACTACATCATGGACCAGAAGCCCTGGGCTCTAATTTACACCGTCATTTATTATCTTAGACTAAGCTACTAACCTAACTTTGTCTTCTACTGGAGATAATAATTTTCTGCAAACCACGTGATTGAGGCTTATAACTTTCTATTGCAACAGGTTTTATTAAAACAATGTTTCTAAAGTTAATTTTAACAAATGGACTCTGCTCACATCAGTGCTGTTGTATTTGGTTGTAGCTGGTGGAATTGTAGCATATGTCAAAGGGTAATGATTATTTGGGAGAGTTAAAAAACTATATACCATGTGCTGATAGGTCAAATATGAAGTCTAAGTTTTGGGATTTCACATTTAATCCTCAACCTGTAAGTTATTTTTTGAAAGATTAGTTCTATAGTCTTCTAATTATTTAGCACAAAGTTTGAAATGCTTAGACATACATGAGGCAAAATTAATCTGTCATGATCTTTCTTACTGATGTTTCTTCAAATCATCTGAAGAGCATATTAAGATACAAATTTTGAGCCAGACATGGTGGCCCATAACTGTAATTCAGTACTTGAGAGGCTGAGATAGGAGGATTGCAGGTTCAAGGACAGCCTCCACAAGTAGTGAGACTCTCAGCAACCTAGTGAGACCTTGTTTCAAAATAAAAAATTTAAAAAAGACTGGGGATATAGCTTAGAGGTAGAATGCCCTTGGGTTCAACCCCCAATATCCTCCCCCAAAAGATACAAAATCTTACCCAGTATATTTTGGGGAGAGCCCCAGATTCCGAATTTCTCCCAGCTTTTATCGATGCCGCTGATCCGTGGACTACATTTGAAGTAGCAAGGGTCTAATATGCTGTGTATTAGACTGAAACAAGCGTTTTGTTTTTCCCATGAATGAAATACTATATTAGTTTCAGTTGTTGCTTTATTCGCAATACACAAGCATTCCTTTCTAAAAATGACTCACAATCTTATACTTTGAAGAACTATATTCTAAGGATTGTGAAGTGTTTTGAGCAGCAAGTGGTTGACACGAACATGTGCTTAGTAAATATTGATTGGTTGATTTCTGGAGAATAGATCTTCAGAGATGAATGGCACATGTCTTCCAGTAATATAAAATGATCTCCCTAGGTTGCAGGTCTAGTATTCTGTGCATTAGACACAGCGCAAAGTTGATAGTGTCAGAGCCAAAGAGAACGCACAGCTCACCCGAGACCAGCAACACAGTTCCTTTGTAAATAACCACTCCTGTGGTGTGAGCAGTCGCTGTAGGGTATAGCAAGGCAGGTTTCTTGCATCTTTTTATGATTGTGTACTCTGGGAGTGACGGAAAGGCACTGAAAAACTTGGCAAGAGTTGGGAAAGCTGGAATATTTATTTGCAAGGCTTGGTAAGTATGTGGGTGTGCTATTGTTTATTTCATTGAGATTTATGGCAAGAAAATTCCTCCTGCTGATTAACCCTCCCTGGCCTACTGGGAGTTGATTTTACGGTTACATACATCCTACTTCTCTCTCCCAGACATGAGGCTGCCAGACCCAGGCTCACCTGTGGGTGAAACCAGGAAATTCCCAAGGGTCAAGGGAAGGCTAAAACTCCTACTTGAGGCAAGCTTTTGTACTTCCAGAGTATGTGTGAATGTACAGCCACCCATATATGTATGGTATGTGTATTAGATAAGAGATTATAACTAGTAAAGTTGAAATTCATGAGAATTTTTGACTTTACAAAAAAGAAGCTCGACCCAAGCAGATCTCTCAGAGGTATGGAAGAGAAATCCAGTTATGTGTTAGACTGTTCATCAGTGTGGAAAAAAATAATGGGGTGTCACATCTGTTGTCAGTAGTTTAAGTCAAATAAAGGTGATGTCGTTGGTCTTTTTTTTCTTCTTTTTTCCTTTTTTTTAGTTAGACTTGACCTTGGAATTGATACTTTATCAACAAGGTCTCTCTCTCTCTCTCTCTCTCTCTCTCTCTCTCCTGCTAGTAGTACAAACAGCTAAACATTTTGCAGGATGACTTGTGGTAGCTATATTCAGAATCAATTCAGTTAAACTCTTTGAACAAATAACCCAAATTTTTGAAAAGTCTCAGAACACCTGAGACTGAGTAATTTCTTGCCTTTATTGATGAAAATCTAGAAATTTTCAAGATTGCTAAACATTTGTTATGTTCCATGGGAGAAATTTTGGGTAAGGTTGGGTGTTGAAAAATTTCACATTGCATAACCAGGGAAAATGACTGCTCATGCAAACTTGTAGCTGCTTATAAATAAAAAAATAAAAAATAAAGATTACAAGTTCCAGATTTGGCAATTAGGAACACATCTAGTGCCCCCGTATCCAACTTTCTTTTTTTTACCATAAAAGTACTCTTTTTAAGAAGAGAAAAAGTACTCCTTTAAAAGTTTCTTTCAAAAGATACCTCTCTAGGGAAATAAGAATTAAAGAATGAGGTCACTTGCCTTCCTTGGCAGGGAGGTCAAGGGCTCCTGAAGTGAAAATTTCAGCACCTCTTGGCATGTTTGCATATACCGACTATAGGTTATCTACACATTCATTGCCTAGTCAAATGAATAACGAAATCATCCAACAAGTCATTTTTGCCTAACTGGTGGAATACAGATTAAGCCGGACTTACTGAGATTGGAAATTTTGCATAAATTTGTGTATTCGTCTGTTCTGTGTTTCTGTGTTGCTATGACAGAATATCAGTGACTGGTGAATTTATATGAAGTGAGAAACTTATTTCTCAGAGTTCTGAAGGCTGGGAAGTCCAATATCAAGGCATTGACATGGGGGAGGAATTTCTAGCTACATTATCCCATGGCAGAAGGGCAAAGTGGGTGAGAGAGAGGTGGGGGGAGAGGTTGAACTCATCCTTTTTTAAGGAATCTGCTCCCACCCTAAAGGCATAAATGGATTAATTATTTATGAGGGTATAAGCTAATCAGCTCTAATCAGTCCTTATGATCTAATCAGCTCTTAAAATTCTCACCTCTTAATACTGTTACAATGGCAATTAAATTTCCAACACATACCTTTTGGGGAACACATTCAAATCACAGAAATCTGTCCAGGGAAAATGCCTCTAAAATGACTACGAGTACAAAACAAAGGAACACTGAGCCGATGGAAGATGCAGACAAGCAAGGTGATGTGATGCCTCTAATGGGAAACATTAGATGGACCTGATAAGAGACATATCACCGCACTCATATGCAATTCCAAAAATGTTAAAATCAAAGTTACACAAAAAGCCCATTGAAAGATAAATCAAGTCACATCCAACAAAACCCAGTGGGACTAATTCATTGTTTTACCATTTCATAAAATCCATGGGTCAGTGATAGATGTCTCCTTAGTAAGAATATTATAGACTTACACAATGAAAGTATTAAGTGGCATAGATCTTGCTGAAATTAATTATCACCTAATTAATGTGGATGATATGCCTTTGATAGCTCTTTTGCTAAATCTGAGATATTATTTAAGGAGTAATACTTAAGGAGAAATGCTTGCTATTTCTGACTTCTAAATTTCCAAGAAGACATTATTATGTGTGTCTAAAATGAACACACTCTTAGGTGGCTTTGGTAGAAGTGCATTTTATGTTTGCGTGTGCACAAATGTGTATACATAGGTATATAACAGACACAATCCTTTTAATGTTCTGTATTTATATTAAGCCAAATTGATAGACCTCCTAGGTATTGTTTGATGAGATTCAGTTTGCTTTGCTCTTCCTTTCATTTGCTACTAAAATGTGACTGTAATACAAGAGTTCATGATATATTGTGTAAACATAAATGATGAGTACCAAAATTTTGATAGGACTCCATTCCTACTAACAGGTAACCAAAGGAAGAATATCAAAAGACAGATAAAAGAGGGGTTTTAATTTCACAGATGATTTATTTTGTGTCTTTTGACACTGCTATTATTAACACACACACACACACACACACACACACACACACACACACACTGGATTCCATTTTTATCCCTTACTATGTGAGAACTCTCCAATGTTATAAAAGAGAAGAAGAGTATTTTGAAGTAGGACTCTGGAATTTGCTGCATAATCAGGTCTTGGGAGAGGAGGCTAATTGGGGCTGGGTAACAGTGGTGAAGTTTTCTGCATGATCATGATGGTCTTTTGGAGTTTTCAGGCCTTGTGGATTCTGCAGGACTATACGGTGGTGGACCTGACTTCTCTTAAGCTTCACCGGTGCCAGTTAAACTTGGGATTGATAGGAAGGTGGACAAAGTGTGGTAAGGTTTTGTTTGCCTAAACTTCATTTATATCTTTATTCATGGGTTCACACCTAGAATAAGCCATATGCTCTACAAAATGCCAGGTATACAAAGATGAATAAATGTGTCCTTAAGGAACAAGTAATTTTAAAATTAAAAGAAAAGGAAAATATCAGACTTATACACAAGAAGAAGTAACAAGAAGAAAAGGTCATCTATAAAGGAATTGAAATTCAACTATTCTCAGAATGTTGCTTCAAAATTCTAAATGTCAAAGACAATGGAGCAAATTAAAGAATTGTAGGGGGAAAGTTTGTGAACAAGTCTCACTCAGTATGTAGTCTCTATGGTGAAAACCAGGAAAAATATTCTCACATACACTTTTTGTTGGGGGGGATGCTTGAATACATAGGATAGCATACCAAGATTTGAGTAAAGTTCACTTAAATTGTGTTAGAAACAGACTATAAGCAGAGAAATCAGTGATTGAAAACTGTATGTCAGAGAAGGATGACAATCATACATAATGGAAAAATAATTTATCAGCAATATTTATCAGATTCCTTCTATATGCTGAATTAAACAGAAATTAAATAGAACATAAATAAGCTTTGCCTTTATGGAGATACATTCTATAGCCATATCAGACAATAGAGTAAAATAAATGAAATTCATGGAATAAAATCAGCATATACCACAGATTCCAATAACTAAAATAGGAATGTGGATATACAAAGATAAGAAAAGTGAGTAAAAGATGGATAGATTCCTTATTTTAACATAGAAGAGAGGTAAGTTTTAGGCATTTACACATTTGTGCACACACAGAAGGGTAGAAAAATTATTTCGTGTGTGTGTGTGTGTGTGTGTGTGTGTACTGGGAATTGAACCTAGGGGCTTTCTACCTCCAAGCTACATCCTTAGTCCTCTTTTAAAATTTTGAAACAGGATTTTGCTAGGTTGCTGAGAGTCTTGCTGTGTTGCTGGGACTCTCCTTGAACCTATAATCCTTCTGTTTTAGCCTCCCACGTACTGGGATTACGGGTATGCACCACCACACCTGGCGAAATTATTTCTTAAAATCAAAGTCAGCCAGGGTTGGTGGCGCACGCTTGTAATCCCAGTACTTTGGGAGGCGGAGACCGGAGGATCCGGGTTTGGGGCCAGCCTCAGCTCTCTCTCTCTCTCTCACTGTCTCTCTCTCTCTCTCTCTACTTAGGCCCTCTGCAACTTCGTGAGACCCGGTTTCAAAATAAAGTATAAAAAAATAGGGCCAGGGATGTAGCGCGGAGGTAGAATGCCCCTGGTTTCAATCCCTGGTACCGCAAAAAAAAAAAAAAAATCAAAGTCAAAGTGAGCAGCATTAAAGATAAAAAGAATAATTTATAATAATAATGCTACAATTACATCAGCATATCCAAAGTTCACCTCTCGTTCTTATTCTGACTCAGTTTCTGCTTTTGCCTTCCTAACTCAGGGTATTCCCTTATGGCCCCAAACATCATGCCTAAGCCCTGGCGTCTTTCTTCATTCCCCCTTCTCTCCCACCCCCCACACCGATCCATCAGCCACCAGCTTTTGTTTTTTCTTCTCATCAGTGCATCTTAATCCATCTCTTTCCCTTCACACTTACTGACACTTGGCTCATTCAGAACACCACCACCTCTTGCCTAGGTTTCTATCACAAGCCTTTAATTGGTTCCCTGGCCTCTGTCTTATTTCCATCAAATCTACTTTCCAACAGGAGATCAAAGAAATCTTTCAAAATACCAATCTGATTGTGCCGTTATTCTGCACACAACATCTTTGGTATCCCATTGTCTGAACTCCCTAATGTCATCTTTTATAGTTTGATTGTAGATGATCTCTTCATACTGGTATGTTTCTTGTTGCTTTTGTATCTAGCTATGTCAACATTTTTATTTCCCAGATATGGAGTGAGATTCTTTCTCACTCTGGACCCTAGCACGGACTGTCTTCCTCTGCCTGGCACCCTCTCCTCTCCTTCCTTCTCTGTTGGCCTGGCCAATTTTATTTGTAAACCTTTCCTGACTCCCTACGTTGCCAAATCAAATAGAATTCTTATTCTAGGTGTTCCAATAGACCTGTGAACTTCTCCTCTCATAGCGCCTTACCCACTTTATTATAACAGCTAGTTCATATATCTACAATTCAAACTAGATTGCAAATCCCATAAAGCTGTGCCCTCAGGACCAAGATCTGCCTAGAAGACATTTTATTATTAAAAAAGAATTATTTCTAAAGAATAATTTAACATAAGGATTTAGAAGAGAGAATAATAAAACTAAGCCAAAGGAAATCAACAAAGGGCTCAACCAAGATAAAGTGAAATAATAAATCAGAAAGCAGAAAAATGGTATTTCTTTGAAAGGAAACATGCACATAATGTAGTAACATAAATCTGTGACAAATACAATCAAGAGAAAAAGCACATACACAATTGAAATATTTGGTATGAGAAAGGACAAAAGATATCAAGGGTATTTAAAATTATGCTTATGATTTTGAACAACTTTTAAAATGGCAAATTTCATGGATGAGCACGAATGACCAAAAGTATCTTAATAATTAAGAAGTCTGAAAACTCTGATAACTGTGGAAGAGTTGTAAAAAGTTCTCCAGTAATTACCTCAAAGAGGGGGAAGAGGGATACTAAGCTGGACATATTTATAGCCTTCATGTTTTCAAGGAGCAAATAATTTCTTTTAGATAAACAGTTCCATGGAACAGAACAAGACAAAAAAACTATCAAATTTATTTTATTAAAATGAAATGGTTCTGTTTCGAACAGCTGAAAAAAATAACACAAAACTTCTGAATTGAATTGTATTGTATGTTTGAGCATAACTGCAGGAATCTTTAAAATAATTATAACACAAATACAAAGCACCTTAATAAATTATCCATCACATCCAAGTAGAATTATTCTTGGAATTCAAGAATGGCTTAATGAGGGATATAGGGTTAGCATACTAAATCAACAGATATAATGAGAAAAAAATTATGAAGCTCATAAAACCATTTCAACACCATTCTGGATAATAAATCTTAGAAAACAAAAATGCAAAGAACATTTACTCAAATTGCTAGTGAATATCTATCTGATGGCTAAATAGCAAAGACACTCCTCTCTCATTAAAAAACAGGAACAAGACCAGGAGATCTAATATTACCATTCCAATTTAGAGGAATGTTCTGAACATCAATTTTGGCTTATAATTGACCCAAATCTACTAGTATGGTTTTGTTTTGATTTTGGCTGTGGAAGACTGACTAGGCAAATTCCTGCTGCTGATGGATTTCTGACATCTCTGAGATCATGCTTGGTCAGAGATCATGTGATTATGTAGATTACCATCATAGCTAATCAATGCTGATTGACAGTTACTATTGATGTAAGCCCTGTGAAACTTTTATTTTAATAGGTTAAAATGATCAAATATCAGTGATTTCTTATGGCTTAGTGTAATACAAAGATTGAGAGAGTATGTTTGCTAAATAACTTTAGGGAGAACAATGGATCTGAGGAGATAAGCAGGAGTATTTCATAAGTAGGCCAGATTGTTACAGGTCTGTGGTAGGGATATATCTGTGCCTAAATTCAACTTCTCTTATTCAGATATTTAGGGACCAGTGTTGTCCAGCTGTCTAGTAAAAGAGCTTGCACAAGAAATAAGACTGCTTGGCACATGAACTCAAAATGTACTTCCTCACCATCGATTCCCATTCCCAGGATGGACCCTAACCTAATTAACAAGAGAGAGCAACAGGGCATGGGGTCCCAGGCTGCATGCTGCTGTGACCAGGGAGAGCAGATGTCTTCAAGAGACCAAGAGGATGGATCTGCAGACTTTCTCTATGAGTGCCAGCATGTGCTAAGTGAGGTTCCCCAGAGTCTGTGACATGGCAATATCTATTTAGAACCAATGAAGTTTTATTTAAAAATAAGATAATAATATAATAAAAAGAGTAGAATAGACCTATTACGAATATTTCGGGCCCCACATGGGAATTCTTCATCTCTTGTAAAGATGTGTTAAAAGCAGAATGTCAACACTACCACGGGGAATTTCACGAGGAGGAAAACTCTAGAAGTGTGCACGACAGTCTCGGTGGTGTGTAGTTATTTAAGGAAGAGAATGAAGAAAAGAGTGTAAGAGGCCGGGTGTGGTGGCTCACACTTGTAATCCCAGTACTTTGGGAGGCGGAGACCAGAGGATCCGGGTTCGCGGCCAGCCTCAGCTCTCTCTCTCTCTCTCTCT
>PVJS01043523.1:0-17036 GCA_004027185.1 Glis glis | reverse complement strand
AAGAAGGAGGAGGAGGAGGAGGAGGAAGAGGAGGAGGAGGAGGAGGAGGAGGAGGAGAAGAAGAAGAAGAAGAAGAAGAAGAAGAAGAAGAAGAAGAAGAAGAAAGAGAGAAGGAAGGAAGGAAGGAAGGAAGGAAGGAAGGAAGGAAGGAAGGAAGGAAGGGGTAAAGAGGGGGGAAGGAAAGGTGTCACTAATTCTGCTACTTGGGACAAAGATCCTGCCCTCAGGAGTTCCCTGCGTAGCAAAGAGCCAAGTACACAAGTAGCAGTGGGGCGGGGGTGGGGGCTCTGTGGGGAGCACAGGGAGGCAGGGGTGGCAGGGTCAGAGGAGACCCTAAGAAAGGCCGAGGCTCTCCAGATTGGGTGCTCCTGGCGCTCCACGCAGCCCTGACTAGAGGGCCTTTTCATTCCCACTTCTACAGAAGGAAGCCAAGCTGGAAATGAGCCCCGAGGATGTAGAGGGGGTCTTCCTGAGGCCACTTCCCTTTTTTCTAAGTGGGGGCCCAGCTCCTGGCCCAGTCGGTGCACATCGGGATTGAATTTCTGAGGAGGAGGAGGGATAAGCCAACATTCGGGGGTCACTCCCATTCCACAGATAAGCAAATCGAGATTAGGAGACAGAATGGCTTCCTCTTTTAAGGACCAGCACTAGCTTGAGACCAGAGCCTGCTGGGGAGTTGTGGGGACTAGAGGAGTCCCTGATGGCCTGGTTCTGGGTGCCCCGAGCCAGCGCATCCCCGCCCGGGGTCCTCCAGGTGGTGGAAACCTGGAGGCTTGATGAGAAGGCCCCTTCCCCAACAGCTGGGAAATGCAGCCACAGGCAAGGCGGAGCGGCAAAGCTGTGTGAGCAGAGGTTGCAGGTGGCTGCTGCCTGGCTGCCCCTCTGCCCAGCCCTGTGCACCTGCAGGAGGTGGAGGGTGAACTCCCCGCTCCAGAAAGCCCCAAGAACGGGGAGGCTGTCAGGAGGGAGTGACGGCCGCACAGCTAGACAGAGGCAGAGCCAGGCTTCCAGGTCTGTCTGAATCTACAGTTGATGCCCTTCCTCCCAAAAACCCCTCCAATGAAGTTGGAAACTCATTGGAAGTGGGGAAGGCTAGATCAGCGATTCTCAGAGTATGGTCCCCTATATCAGAACTCTGGAGGTGGGGCCCAAGAATGTATCTTAGCAAGTCATCAGAAATTCTGATGTTCACTAAAGTTGGGGGAGTACTGGGCTAGACCACAATGTCTTTGAGAAGGGACTAGAATGTTAGACCATTCAATTTCCTGTGGAAAGACAAAGGTGACAGATACTCTCCTGGTCCCCCTCCTCCTCAGGCCCTATCTTTGGCCTGCCTGGCCAGCTGTAGCAAGAATCCTGCTAGGTCAGTTTAGAGAGAATCCCACCCTTGATGTCTGATCTTTCTTGCCTGTCCTCAGCAGGAATCCTGTTAAGTCAGTTTAGCAGGAATCTCCCTAAGCCTGAGGTCTCCTCTTAGTAATTTTCCATTCGTTGACTGACCCCCTACTCTGCTCATTGGCCAGAAATTCCCACCTATCCTTGCAGTATTCAGAGTTGAGCCACATTCTCTCCCCTGTGGTGACAATCTTGACACTTATGGAAATAGTCCAAAAGTCTTTCTTACCATTTTAACAAGTGTCAGAATGAATTTTTTCTCTAAAATTCTAAAACAGAGGAAAGGAGAGGCGTATCATTCCCCCTACTCCCAATCCCAAATCCTACCTCTCACACTTAAGGAATTCAGAGGATAATTTTCTCAACATCACCCTGCAGAGTTCCGCAGGCCTGGTGTCGCTTATGAAGAGCCCCACCCTCTGAGGATGTATTAAAGTGGCAGCTGGAAGTCGCCAGAGGCACACATAATGGCTTCCCCAGGGCCAGGCTCTGACCTTCACTACACCCTACCCTCTGACTCCCCACCCCTGGTGACCAGATGCATAGTGGTGCCCCCTGCTGGCCAGGGCTGTGCAAGTACCTGAAGGATGGCCTCCCTGGGGATCCCTGGGCAATTTGCTGTGACCTCTAGCTAAAAACCAATGTCCCTCAGACGCTGTGTGGGTGGCCCAGCCCTTGGACGAGGGCAGTGTGTGACAGGCAAGCTGGGACCTGAAGCGTGGCCCAGGCCATGGCCCCTCAGGGGACAGAGGCAGCCCAGGGAGCAGAGGTATCTACAAAGCCCAGAAACATCCAGGTGACAGTGGGGAATGAATCAGTTAGGTCATGCCCAGAGAGAGAAGGCCTTTCCAAAATAGGTGTGTGTCTCCTAACAGAAACTCACTTTCTCTCTATACTGGAGATTTGGGACAGTTCCCCTGATCTTGGACTATACTTTGTGTTTTCCATTTGCAGGCTGTCTCAGGCTGCAATCCAGGGGCCACGGGTTCTACCTCTGACTCTGCCGCCCACTGGCTGAATGATCAACTCAGGGCCTTCGTTATCCTGTCTGTAAAACGGAACTACTAGTGGTCATTTCTGTCTAGCCCTCAGAGCCAGGGAACCTGCTGCTATTAAAGTCCATAGGGGCCTGGAGCAGCCTGTTTTCAGATAAGGAAACGGGCCTGAAGCAGGAGAGGCTCCCTGGACACATACCTGGCAGGGGGTGGGGCGTTAGAATGGGATGTGAGTCTTATTGTACAAGTCCACTAACAAGTGTATGATACTTTATCATGCCAGGATGTGGGGAGATGTGACCTGGGCTCTCAGGGAGCTCTGCAGCTGCTGGGGAGGGGACCCATGGTCACCTACCCCACCCTGGACATGTGCAGTGGTATTGGGACCCATGGGCAGGCGATCTTGGGCAGCTTGGGGAAGGAGGGGTCACAAAGAGTAGAGGGAGCAGGACCAGGGGCAAACACTTGGCTGGAGGGACCCTGGCAGAGCCCTCTGTATGTGCGTTGTACCACTAGGAGAGAGAGACCCATTCTAAGAAGATGCAGCCTGCAAGATGGGGCCATGTTTCTCAACCCAGCCTTTTCGTGCAAGATTTCCCCACACATGGAGTCCTGAAGGCTGTCTCCTGCAGACCCTGCCCTGTGCCCAGTTCCCTCCATCCCCCAGGTGACTGCCTACCAAGCCTCCATGGTCGCATCTGCCGACTGGCAGTGTTACCATCCGCCCAGTATGCTGGAGCAGCTGGGAATCTACTGCTAGGTTAGCCCATCTTTCCTGTCCTGCTCCAGAGCTGGGGACCTACACATGTGGCCAGAGAAAGCTGGCCCAGGGCTCTGCTGGCTTTCTGACCCCACTCACTCCCCTCCAGAGACAAGAGGTCACATCAGAACAAGTGGGGTAGTCCTTAAGAGGACAGACGCCACCCAGACCCTGTCTCCCATCAATTGAGTCAGACCCTCTGAGGGTTGGGCCCAACTGTTTTAGTCAACTTTCTTGTCATTGTGACCAAAATTCCCAGCAAGCACAACCTAGAGGAGGAAAGGTTTATCTAGGCTCATGGTTTCAGAGGTTCAGTCCATAGTTGACAGGCTCCAAGGTAGAAAGCACGGTAGCAGAGGACCTGGTGGAGAAAAGCCACCCTCAGTCGTGGCTGCAGGAAGCAGAGAGAGTGAGATACAGTCCCCAAGGCCACACCCCCTAATGACCCGCCTCTTCCAGCCACGCCCACCTCTGAACCTTGCTGCTCTGGGGACATGCTTTCAATACATGAGCTTTGGGGGAGACATTCCAAACCCAAACTATAATACCCAGCATCATATTCTTAAAGGATCTTCAGAGGGTTTTGATTTGCAGCCAGGGATAAGAACAGCCAGAAGCCCAGAGAGTCAGGGTTAGAGAGACTTTTAGAAATGATCAAGCCAAGTGTGGTGGTGCACGCTTGTAATCCCAGTACTTGGGAGACTGAGACCGGAGGATCTGGGTTCGTGGCCAGCCTCAGCTACTTAGTGAGGCCCTCCGCAACTTCGTGAAACCCGGTTTCAAAATAAAGAATAAAAAATAGGGCTGGGGGTGTAGCCCGGAGGTAGAATGCCCCTGGGTTCAATCCCCGGTACTGCAAAAAAAAAAAAAGAAAGAAATGATCACATGAGTGTGTGCATACACACACACACACACACACACACACATACATGCAAGGGTGTGTGCACTCTTCAGAAAAGTAAACTGAGGCTCAGAGGTTTGTTCAAGGGCACCAGCAGGTCTAAAATGTGCAAGCTTGAACTCCTTGCTCAGGACTATGTCATTTATTCCAGCAATATGTGGTTCCTTCCTATTGTCACCAGCTCTTCACACCTTCCAGCTGTTTTGAGGAGCTGCTGAAACCTCACCACCTCCCACAGCCCATGCCTGAAAGGCAGGTCCTGAACATCCTTCTCATTCCCCAAGACCCGGACCTGGGTCTTTCCACGCCTTCCTGAATCGAACCATGCAGCTGTTGTGGCTTGGATCTGAAATGTCCCCCAAAAGCTCATGTCTTAAAGGCTTGGTCCCCAAGACAGCAGTGTTCAGAGGCAGCACCTTCGGAATGTGACTGGATGGTAAGGACTCTCATCTCATCAATCAATTAATCCATTGATAGATTTGTAATTTAATGGGCTACTGGGAGGTGGGAGAAAGTTAGGAGGTGGGGCCTAGTTGGAGGAAATAGGGCCTTGGGAGTGTGCTTTGAAGGCTATACTTTCTTCTCTCTCTCTCTCTCTCTCTCTCTCTCTCTCTCTCTCTCTCTCTCCATCCTTCCTGGCTTTACTCTACCACATGCTCCCTGCAATGACGTTCTACCTCACCACACACCCAGCAACAATGGAGCAAGTAACCGTGGACTGAAACCTCTGAAACTATGAGCCAAAACAAACCTTCACCTCTTTAAGGTTGATTGATCTCCGGTATTTTGTCATAGCAATGGAAAGCTGACTAACACAGCATCCTTACAGGGAGGAGGCTAAAGAGAAAGTCTGTGGGTAAAGTAGGGCAGGAAAAGGAAAGAAAACAGAGGGGGAGGCTGCTGGGAGAAGCTCTTCTCAGGACCAGACCCTGTGCTCATGGCATTAGAGATGCCGCTTGGGGACATCTCTAATGTTTTTGTTTTCTCCCTGGAAGGGCCACTCTCCTCAATTTCCCCTAGGGGGTCAAAGGCTGACATAGCCCCTTAGGCCGTCACAGAGCTCTGCTGTTGCCACCCAGACACTTCTCAGCCACCTATCTCGTCACCCTTCCCGTCTACGGTTCACCTTCATCCTGCTGTGTCAGCACTCGGTGCTGCACCCCAGCTCCGGTGTGGGAGGAATCTTCAATGCCCTCCGGCCCCCCGGGGAAGGTGTGCGTGGAACAGGCTCTGGGTTACAGATGCAACTTGCCTCCCAGAAATGTTCCCTGTTCTAATCACTTTTTTAAACTGCACAAATACAATCTCTGCACCATGATCAATTATTTAGCAGAAAATGATGCATCGTGTTAGCAACTAGATGGCGTTTAATATGCCCCCAGAATTCTAATGACATGCCGTCACCATCGGCCTAATGCAAAGTTTCCCCTGCCCGTGTTTTTGAAGTCTTTCCGGAGTGAAGAGGAGCCAAGATCTATATACTTTCGGCTGCTGTCGGACTCGGGTGGCCCCCGGAATGTAATCAGCCCTGCCGCCACCTCTGCCGCATGCCTGTCCTTGCCATTTATTTGTTTTCTTTCTGCCTCACAAATTACTCCTTTTGAAAGGCTGTTTGTTTAGTGTCAGGAGGTTATTAAACAAACTTCAAGCTTGGGACCTTAGTCAGATCAGGCTGGAGTGGGTTGAGGATGGGTGATTTAATATTTAAGAGGCCACTCCTTCTGCCACCGTGCCCCAAAAGCTAGAAGAACTGCACCTTGGAGGCCCCAGCCAGTGGGGGAGGTGTTAGATGCTCAGAAAGTCCTGGCTGCCTAGTATTCCAACATCTGAACCCTGGGGTGCTGCCTGGAGGTGGCCAAGGAGGGACAACAGGGTCTCTGCAGGTCCCTTGGCTCCAACTGACCTTGACCTTGTTCTCCTGGCCGCGGGCAGGGCCCTCTGGGAAACACTGGCCAGGGCTTCTGCCCTCAGACCCACAGCGTCCCGGGGACTCGAAGCCCAGGATGAACTCCAGCGCTCTCCATATAGTCCAATCTTGTGGCCATTTCCAGAGACTCTCCACTTGTACCTTGCAATGTGACTACCATATGTTGAACGCCTCCAGCATGCTCAGTGTTCTGTGAGCCTTTAGAGGGTATGTCTATTCCTCAAAGTTCATAAGAACATGTAAATTTTTCCAGAAGAAAACCCAGCAGCTCATTCGGGTGTGCTGGCACAGGCCTGTAATCCCAGTTCTTAGGAGGCTGAGACAGGAGGATCGCAGGTTCAAGGCCAGACTCAGCAACTTAGTGAGACCCTGTTTCAAAATAAAAATGAAATAGGCCGGGGGATGTAGCTTAGAGATAGAACACCCCTGGGTTCAATCCCCAGTAACAAAATAAATTAAAAAGGGTTGGAGGTGTAGCTTGAAGGTAGAATGCCCTTGAGTTCCATCCCCAGAACAACAACAACAAAAAACACCCCTCATCTTCCCGCCTTGACCTCCAAATGGATTCTCAGGTTCCCGTCAAGGGCAGGAATGGTGTGGTGGGTTTCTTGCACCCTCCAGTATTGCTCAGTGCATAGCCTTGTAGACGGTGTCTTTGCCCTTGGTGTTCAGGCGGGCACACTGGGGCTGTCTTGGATGACTGCCTGCCTGCAAGCCTCATTCCCAACCCACAAGATCCCTCCTCTGCCATTCATTAATTGTTCAGTGTTTTAAAAATGGGGATCTTAGAACTATATATCTTTATAGTCCCATATATGTGTATATTCTTATAAGGCATGCTATATATCCTTGGAAGTAGGAGGTATAGAATTTGTCAACACAAAGCTGACGGCTGAGGCACGCTGGAGGAGGGATCTCATGGGTTGGGAATGAGGCTCGTAGGTAGGCAGGCATCCAAGAAAGCCCCAGTGTACCCGCCCGAAGGCCAAGGGCAAATTGACACCATCTACAAGGCTGTGTACTGAGCAATACTGGAGGGAGTAAGAAACCCACCACACCATTGTCTCTCCCTCACCCCCCCTCCTCCCTGGCTCCTGTCTCTACTTGCTTCTTTTTTTTTTTCGTTTCTTTTCTTTTTTTTTTTTTTTGGTACTGGGGATTGAACCCAGAGGCATTCTACCTCCGAACTACACCCTGAGCCCTATTTTATTTTTTATTTTGAAACAGGGTCTCGCTAGGTTGATGAGAGTTTCACTAATTACTGAGGTTGTCCTTGAACCTGCAAGCCTCCTGTCTCAGCCTCCCAAGTACTGGGATTACAAGTGTACACCACCATGCCTGGCTGTGAGACCCTGTTTCAAAACAAAAAAATAAAAAGGGCTGGGGGCATAGCTCAGAAGTAGAATGTCCCTGGGTTCAATACCCAGTTCAGAAAAGAAAAGAGGAGAGGAGAGGAAAGAAAGTAGTGTGCTGGAAAGCTTTGTACAACATGATCATATTAAATATTAGTAATTTGGAAAAACACAGATTTTGTTTTTTTTGCAGTACCGGGGATTGAACCCAGGGGCATTCTACCTCCGAGCTACACGCCCAGCCCTGTTTTTTATCCTTTATTTTGAAACCGGGTCTCACTAAGTTGCAGAGGTCCTCACTAAGTAGCTGAGGCTGGCCGGGAACCTGGATCCTCCAGTCTCCGCCTCCCAAGTACTGGGATTACAAGCGTGCGCCACCACACCCAGCACAGATTTTTGATGATCCCTAAGAAACATCCAGTTTCCTTTCAGGTGGGGAGCCTGGGCTCAGAGAGTGGTTGTTTAAGCCCAAGTCATGCAGAGCAGGAGCTCCAGACCCAGCACCTGCGCCAAGCCTTGCTATGTGGAGATCTCTAGACAGCACTGGCCCACCTGGAGGCATGCCGGGTCCTGCTCCCAGGCTTACATCCTCCCTCCCCAGCAGACTCCGGAGCCTCCCGTGACTTGAGCATCACTGCAGTACTTGACACAGTGCTTAATCACCCTCGTCGTGCCGAACGGGTGCCCGGCCGAGGCTCTGATCTCAAAGATGGCTCCCGGAAAAGATGACATGTTGCATTAATGTAAACTTTTTCAAATAATCTCTCTGAGGGGAAAAATGCTGGTTTCATGCTATTTATACACTGGCACAAACCCTGGGACCACAGGGATGTATTTCTGTTCCCTTTGGCCTCCTCACAGCAGGTTCCTCAGCCAGGGCGAGAGCCCACATCTGGGGCAGGGGTGGGACTCTGCGGTACCAACCGGAAGTCTGTGGAATCATAGGAAAGGGCCCGTATGGCCACTTTGTCCCCAGTCTGGAAGACAGACAGCCACTTGGAGTGGTTGTTTTGTGGGCTGGTTAGATGAAGGGTCCCCAGCCATCTCAGATCCCCAGTCAAAGCAGAGTTCAGAAAGCATAGCCCCCCCCACCCCGGGGCCTCTCTGAATCTAGGTCCTCCCCTCCAAGATCCAATAACACATGTCAACTCCATGCCCTGAGGGAGTGGGAGGAAAGGGGGAGTTGCTGGGGTGAGTGCAGGCTGACGGGTTATGCCCCTGAGAACCTCTCACACAGTGGCACCCACGAATGCTTCTGAGCCCTTTGTGCTTCTGCTCTGTTTTCTACCTGTGGTTACCCAGGTGCCCAGTACCAGTGCCACCTGTTCTGGGTGAATTCTGCCACCACTGTCCCCATCAGCAGCACAGTGATGATGGCGCTGGCCTTAGAAGTATCAAGGCTCGCCCGAGTTTGGGTCCCGTCCCTGACACTTCCCAACGGCACTTGCTTAACTGCTCCACGTCACTGCTCAGCCCCCTCTGGGGCTCCGGGAGGAGGATGCTTAGGAAATGGAAGCTCATAGCACTGGAAAAAAATGGCCCTGGATGTGTTCATCAGCTCGGGCTGCTGTCGTGAGAGAACACAGACTGGGGCTGAAGCATCAGGCACGAAGCTCTCATAGTTCTGGGGCCAGAGGTCTAGATCAAGGTTCTGTGCCTGGCGAGGGCTCTCTTCCTGGTTTGCAGGTGACCGCCTTCTTTCTGTGTCCTCATATGCAGAGAGAGAGGACAAGTTCTTGTCTCCTTATGAAGGCACGGTTCCTACAGGATCAGAGGCCCACCTTATAACCTCACGTAACCTTCTCTACTTCCCTGTAAGTTTGATCTCCCAATACAGCCACGCTGGGAGAATTAGGAACTTGGGACTTTGGGGGAAATGTAATTCAGTCCACAGCACTGATGAAGGAACCCAGGGGCTTCTCTGGCAGCTCTGTTTCCTCCAGACACAGCCAGTGGCCTCCTGGGCTCCCCCCCGTCCTCATCCCTGCTACTTTATGGGGCCACATGGGGATGCTGGTTCTCTGGCTAGGATTGGCCCAGAAGTGGCTATTTCATGGCCAAAGACCACCTGGGGTGGCCCAGACTAGCACCCTAGTTTCTTTTCCCATTACCTTCCCTTGAAACTTGGTTCATGGAATGGTCAGAGTGGGAGAAACCAGAATCTTTTGCAGAGTCCTGTTTTCTGAACCAGAGCTCCTCTGTGGTCCAGGCCCAAGAGCCCAGATCAAAGCCCTGATCCCAGGTCCTGAGCCCACTGTCCCCCTCACCTACGCTACAACTCACCACACACCAGCTAAGCACCTACTGTGTGTGTGGGGGGGGGTGTGTCAGTCCGTCTGTGTGTGTCTGTGTGTGTCTGTGTGTGGCCCAGGGGCATTCTACCTACAAGCCACACCCCAGTCCTATTTTATTTTGTATTTCCAAACAGGGTCTCTCGAAGTTGCTGAGGCTAACTTCGAACATGTGATCCTCCTGTCTCATCCTCCCAGGCACCAGGATTTTAGGCGTGCACCACCATGCCCAGCTGTGCGCAGGCTGTTCATGGGCTCCATTATTCCTGGTCCCTGCCCATGCTTTGAGCTGATGCTCCCCAACTCTGAGCCCTAGAGGGCTCACTACATGGGGCAGTGGGTGAGGGGCAGACGCTCCAGGGAGCACCCACCCCATCCTGCCAGGGCTGGAGCATCAGCTCAGCCCTGGGGTTCCAGGTTCTTCCTCCATCCCTGAACTACATTCCCCGCTTCCGCCCTCCCTGGCCACCTGAGGACATTCTACCTGTACTATAGACTCCAGACAAGGGCATCAATTTCCAAATGTTTACATGATGACTCTAATTGAAAAATAAAACCACTTGAAGCTAAGCAGTTAAACTCTCTCTGCCCCGATTCATGGGATTATAGCTGAGATGGGAAACTGCTCCTCTTCTTTTCTGCCCTCAAGTCTTGGCATTGGCCATGTTCCTTGGGACAGGACTACCAAGAGGGACCCATGGCCCTTCTTGCCCCTCCCACTTCCTGTCCAGATCATGGTAGCTCCAGCGTAGGGTATGCTCCCTCATTCATTCACTCCCTTCATTCACCCGTCTCCATGTGCACCTATGGGGTGGTGGGTGCCGTCCAGACCTTGGGGAAGGAGCGGGAAACCTGACAGATGTGGCTCCTCGCTGTGCTCCATGACAGTGGCTGCATCAGAGTCCCAGGACCTGGGTCAGAGCTGCGTGAGCCCATGCAGCTCCCCTGGTCCAAACTCTCACTTTATAGGGGTTATAGGCATAGCTACAGCCCAGCCATAGCTAGAGGCCACCCATCAGTGACCTAGACCAAGCCCCTGTCCCTTCTCCCAGACCCATAGAAGTGTGGCAGCATCGAGGCCACCTAAAACCGACCAGGACCCGCCACCGTCTTCACACCCCTCCCCCAAAGCAGTTTCTCTGTGGTGCTGGCTAAAATTGTCAACGTCCTCCGTGCCCCCAGGTATAGTTCCAGACAATCAGCTCTTCCTCCTGAGCTGGCAGCTCTCTCTGGCTGTCATGAAGGTGACAGACAGCCTGGGATGGATCTTGTGACAGAAGCCCAGGGCCTGCTCTTGGTCCATCAGCTCCATCGACACTGGGACCTTGGCCTTTGCCTTGCTGTGCAGTAGAAGAAAGACATGGCTTTGAACTCTGGCTCTGCCCTTGTTCACTTTGGGCCTTTGGACAAGTGGTAGCCTTGCCGCGCCTTGATTTGCTCAGCTGTAAGATGGACATAGTAATACCTCCTAGGGTCTCTGTGAGCTTTGAGTAGCATGATACATGTGAAGCGCTCAGCCCCACGCATGGTCAGTGCCAAATGTCCAGACAATGCGAGCTCTTCCCTCAGCCTCCTGCACAGAGCCCCAGCACTGGCCCCGGCAGACAGCAGGTGCTCAGCACTGGGGACGGAGTGACCAAGCTGGGAGGATGGGGCTGCACAAGTCACGCGGGCTGGCAAAGGGGTTCAGCAGACTGCAGGCAGGTGCTCTCCAGGAACACCCTGTCCCGGGCCTGCTCCCCCCTCCTGGATGCTTCCTGCCCCTGTGAACAGAAAGAGGCCACATGGCTTCTCCGTGGGCTTCTGGCCACCCGGTGGGGCCTGCAGTAGCCTCCCCAAGGACCCCATCATTTCTTAGCCACACTCCCCATTGCACATCTCATGAGGAGAACTGGGGATCAGTACCCCCACCTCCCAGCCCCACCCTAACTCCCCGCTGCCTCCCAGTTATGGGACAGCCTCCCCTTCTAGTTCTGTGTGGCCAGAAATGGGTGAATGTTGCTTCTTAAATTCAAAAGGCACCATAGAGCATAAAGCTTAGAGCAGCCAAGCCCAGCAGGCCCATCCCCACCCAAGAGACCAAAGGGAAGCCCGTGCGCTTAGAGTGACCTGGCCTGGGCTAGCAGGAGGCAGGGAGATGCATCCTGGAGACGGGCGGTACATACTCCTTTATGAGGTAGGTGGTGGAGCCATGGAGGGAAAGAGGAGCAGCATCAAGGTGGGGCTTTCAGCTGACCTCTCTGGTTCTGACAGGTCAGAGGGGGAGAAAGTAGGGGAGAAGAAGGAAAGTGGGAGCTACTGCAGATGTTTGAGTGAAAGAGAATATCGGAGACTGGCAGAAGGCAATCACTACGGGGATGGAGAGAAACAGGTAAGTGTGAGGGGTCTACAGGAAGAACCCCGAGAACTGAGGACAATGAAGGACAACTGCAGCATCCAAGCACTGTGAGGACTGAGGGACCCAAAAGGATGGGCTAATGGATAAAGGAAGCAGCCGGCCCCCTCTCCCCTCACCAAAGCACTATCATTTCCATAGTGCCTGAATTCTCTCCAGTGAACATGGAGGACTTTTACAAGATAGAAAAAAAAATCACAAAAGCTATTTCTAAGAAAGAAAAAGAAAATAAATACCCTTCTCCCCATTCACTTATATATATCAGCTTCAGAAAGTCTGATACTTAAAAAAAAATCTCTGGGGTTATAAAAGAAAAAGGCAAGAGGAAAAATGTATCCCATCTGATTTGAAACTCAAGTGTCTGCACCCAGGAAGAGAAGGCAAGCATGGTTGGTGAGATCCAGTCTCTGCCTTCTATGCTCGGGTCCCCAAGCATAGGCAGATGTGGACACATTTCAGGTGTCCACATCTGCCCTGGATGGAAGCCACCCAGTCGTGATTCACAGAATATGAATCCCAAGTCCCAGCTGTGGTCAGCTGGGTGTGAGCCCTGCCTGTGACCATTGATCTCCTCCTGGGGCCAGAGCTGCTTGACCTGGCACAGTGGCCGCACAGAACAGGTAGAGGGCAGTCATACCCACCCGGGCATCCCTGGTCCTCAACATCAGGGGCTCTGGCCTCTAGGGACCAGGAGACATACACTGTATGGACACAATAACCAGGCAGCTCTAAGGCTGGGGCCAACACAACAGCCGAGAAGGCCCAGCCTTGGGGCAATCAGGAGAGACTCCCTAAAGGAGGAGTCCCTGGGCTGCCTTGAAGGACAAACAGAAGGTGACCAAGTAAAGAGTGTGGGGCTTTTCAGGAAGTAGTGACCAGCTTAGGACAAGGCACTGAGGAGGTAGAGTGTGGCAGGAAAGTCAGGAGAATGAAGATACTGGTGGATTGTCTCAAACGTGGCTGTGGGGGAGGGATGTGGGATAAAAAGGTAGAAAGGGTCAGCAGGGTCAGGTCACGTGGACCTGTGAGCTGGCTACAGGACTCAGACCTTCACCGTGGAGATGATAGGGAGCCCTTGATGAATCTTAAAGGAGAGTGGCCTGGGAGGAACATGATCAGAGGTCATGGCCAGTGCTGAGCAGGTTACTTAGACCTCTCAGGACTTACCAGGTATTGGAGATGAGGTGGGTGTGTACTTGTTTCCTGTTGCTGCTATAACAAATTTCCACCCACTCAGTGGCCTCAAACAGTAGAACCTTCATGTCTTACAGTTCCAGAGATCAGAAGTCTAGAGTGAGATGGGTGGGGCTAAAATCAAGGGAGCAGCAGAGCCAATTTCCTTGGGAGGCTCACCAGAGTGTGCCCCTTGCCCCTTCCCACTTCTGGAGGCTTCCTAGAGCCCTGGGCTTCTAGCTGCATGACTCTAATCTCTGCTTCATGGGCACATAGCTTTCTCCTCTTCCATATCAACCTTCCTCTGTCTCCCTCTTATATAGACACATGTGGCAGTATTGGGCCCACTTGGATGATCCAGGGTCATCTCCCCACCTCTCAGTCAACATTCTCACTGCTGTAATCCAAAACAACTAACCACACAACTTAGAAGAAGGAAGACTTATTTGTTCACAGTTTTTGGAGTTTTCAGAGGTTCAGTCCATCCATGTCAAGCCAGGTCTGCAGAGCTTAGGGCATGGCAGCAGAAAGCAGAGAGAGAGAGAGCAAGTCCTCTGCTCTCACACTGTGGATGCTGGAAGCGAGAGAGAGAGAGAGAGAGAGAGAGAGAGAGAGAGAAGAAGAAGAAGAAGGAGGAGGAGGAGGAGGAGGAGGAGAAGGAGAAAGGAGAGGAGAGGAGAGGAGAGGAGAGGAGAAGAGAGGAGAGGAGAGGAGAGGGGAGAGACCTTATATAATCCAAAGGCCACCCCCAGGAAACCCTCCTTGGCAAGCCCTACCTCCAACATGGCTGCCACTCTCTGTGAGGTCTTGGGGGACATTCTAAATCCAAACCATTACACCACCTCAAAATCCCTCACTTAGTCACATCTGCAAAGTCCCTTTTGCCATGTAAAGTGGCATTGACAGGTTCTGGATTTCCAGGGACTTGGATGTAGACGTTTAGGGGAACATCATTTTCCAGCCATCATGGGTCACTGGTCAGGCACTGATTGGGTGCCAGGCTCCAGGCTGGGGCTCTGCAGTGAGCAGGCTGACACAGTACCCCCTGCCCTCCTGGGGCCCTGGAGCTGATGCGGGCCCCAGCTCTGCCGTATGGGTGGGATGGAGATACCCATGTTGTGCCCTCAGCCCTCTGTTGGATGGTGGCCATCTGCATACAGAACATAGGGGCAGGTCGTGCGTGTGAACGAGGGGTTGGGAAGGGGGTGGGTGTTCACCACACTTAGAACCTGTGGCCATTGACACCAGCAATCAGAAAGACCCAGAGCTGGATGGGTCCTCAGGGACCCCAGCTGTGCCTGTGGTTGGCTCTTTGGTTCCTTAGCACTGGAAGGTCCAGTGGTCCTGGTGGAGAGGCCAGAACATTTGGGGGAGGGGGTCTGGGCAATGGCTTCTCACTAACCAATATGAAATTGCTAAAATATTTAAGTATTTAATTTATTTAGTTAGTTAGTTAGTTAGCAGTACTGGGGATTGAACCCAGGGGTGCTCTATCACTGAGCTACACATCCCCAGCCCTTTTTTATTTTTTAAATTTTGAAACAGGGTCTCCCTAAGTTATCAAGCGCTGGCCTCAAACCTTTGATCCTCCTGCTTCAGCCTCCCAAGTACTGGTATTACAGACATGTGCTATTGTGCCTGGCTCTAAATCTTTAAGTAATTGAATTAAAATGTAGCTATCTTAGCCTATCAATACAGTGGGCTAGGCATCAGCTCCGGTTAGGGGTGTCTGGGCATTTGTTTTGGATGTACTGACTTGGGGTAGGGGGGTGAACGACTGAGTGGAGCTGGGCAGAGGCTGGGAACAGAGGTTTGCAGCATGGGCTGGGGAGGGACAGTGTGCTGCCCAGGCTGGCATCCCACCCCCACCCCCACCATCCTAATACCTGGAAGAGTGCGTCATTGAAACTGGTTCTTCTTCTTAGGCATTGATGGAGTGTGAACAATTCCGCCACCTTCCTTTCTCTCCTCTTAACTTTCCCCTAAGCAGTTCTGTATTTTTCTTAAAAGCCCTTTTATTACAGAATAAAATGTTCCCGTCATCTGACTGTGTCGGCTGGAGCCAGCTCACGGGGCTGCAATCTGCCTGCTCCTGGGATGGCTCCCTCGTCCCTCCACTGTGGCTCTTGGGCTGCAAAGGGTCCTCAAGCCCCAGGCCCAGCCACTCTGAAAGCCATGGGGAGGATTCCAGCATCTCCTGTTCCTCCATAGACCTGGAGTATTAGTGGGTGGAAAAGATACAAGAAAAAGAAGGGAATGGAAATTCCAGACTGTTTTACTCCTGCTTGAAGGAGTGAAGGAAACATCGGCACTCCATAAGCTAAGTAAAAGTGGGGCTAGCTGGGCAGGGTGGTGCACAAGTGTAATCCCAGTACTTGGGAGGCTGAGACAGGAGGATCACTGGCTCAAGGCTATACGCAGCAACTTATTAAGATCCTGTTTCAAAATAAACAATTTTTTAAAATGGCTAGAGGTGTCTCTGGGAGGTAGAATGCCCCTGGTTTCAATCCCCATTACCACAAAGGAAATGAGTCAGGGGAGGGACCTTTCCATCCACTTTGTTGCTAGGTAAACTGAGACCCAGAGCTGTCAACATGATGAAATTTCACGAAGGTGGATGTGCTGGTGTTTTTTAGATGTGATCTGTATATCCTCCTTGATTCTTTTAGGTCACACTTTCATTCTAAAATGCATCTAAGGACTGGGGGGTGTGGCACAGTGGTAGAGCCTTTGTCTAGCACAGGTGAGGTCCTGGGTTCTATAAAAAAAAATAAATAAAGGGCATCTGAGAGTATGACAAGGCGGCACGGCTCAGGCTCTCCATGCGTTCCCTTCCTTTACCCCCCAGCTACCCCACTGGAGTGCAAAGCACTCCAGGTTGCTCATGACACCGGAGTGACGCTCTTACATGCATGGATGTGGGCTTTGTCACACTGGCAGCCCGGGAGGGCCCGGAGCCTGTGTCTCCAGCACACTGTGAGCAGCATGTGTGGAGGCGCACCCCGTACCCCAGAACGGCGCCTCACATTCAGGGAATCAGCAGCAAACATTCACCCACATTGCAGAAAGCGCCTCCTCTACAGCAGCAGGAAACACAGTCCCTCTGCCCTCCAGGAACTTTCTAGTGGGGAAGACAGATACTTAGCAAGTGAAGGAACAGCAATGTGGAGGTAAAGGAAACTAAAGGCAGAAACCTGTGGTGCAGTGGGATTTGCTACAGCAGAGGCGGCAGGGAGGGAGAGGAGACCTGAACAAAGTAAAGGAAGCTGGGTGATATCCAGAAGGAGAGAAGGAAAGGACGGAGGCTCCAGCAGGAACTCAGACAGCTGCAAAATCTCAGGGAGGCCAGGGTGCCCAGAACCACGAATCAGGAGGGAGGAGATGGGTGGTGCTGGAAGGCAGGGATAACACTAGGAACAAGTGAGTGAGTGGATGAATGAATGAATGCATGAATGGATGGATGGATGGATGGATGGATGGATGGATGGATGGATGAGCCTCTAGAGAATGGCATCTAAATTCCAACCTTGACTCAGCTGTATGACTGGGAACAAGTTACTCTAACCCTCTGCCCTCCCTTCCTCAATACAGAGGGAACCTTTGGAGAGACGCAGTTGTTATGGCTTAGATCTTAAATGCATTAAAGGTTTTGACCCAAGGGCATGATTCTATTAGAATGTGATGGAACCTTCAAGAGGTGGGGCCAAGTGGGAGGAAGTTCACTGGGATCCTATCCTTGAAAAGGAAATCAGGACCACTACACCTCCTCTCTCCTCTCCTCTCTCCTCTCCTTTCTCTCCTCTCCTTTCTCTCCTCTCCTCTCCTCTCCTCTCCTCTCCTCTCCTCT
>PVJS01043522.1:0-17037 GCA_004027185.1 Glis glis | reverse complement strand
GGGGGGGAGGGACACCAAGAGCTGTGTGCATGTATGTTAACACCAAACTGATACTCATTGTGAAGTGAGACTACAATGCACCAATAAAAACATAAATAAAAAAAAGATTATTTGTTTTTATAATGTTATGTTTTTTAAATTCATTGTATATTTTAAAAATTAGTTCTCTATCAGAGAAGTAGCTAGCAAAGTTTTTCTACCATTATCTAGACTATCCTTCAGACTCTTGTTTTCTTTGCTGAGTAGAAGAATTACCACTTGATTCTACCCCATTTATTTATTCTCAGTTTTATTTCCTGAATTTTGGGGGTCTTATTGTGGAGGTCTCTACCCATGCTTATAAGTTGGAGAGTTGGTACTATGCTTTCTTCTAGTAATTGCAAAGTTTCTGGTGCAATTTCTAGGTCTTTAATCCATCTTGAGTTGACTCTCGTGCAGGGTGAGAGATTGGGGTCTAATTTTAATTTTCTTACTTACGGATATCCAGTTTTCACCTTTTGTTGAAAAAACTGTCTTCTATTCAGTATGTGTTTTTGGCTTTTTTGTGAAAAATCAACTTGCAATAAGTTTGAAAAGATTTGTTTCTACATCTTCTATTCTATTGGTCTATGTGTCTGTTTTTATGCCAATACCATGTTGGTTTTGTTACCACAGCTCTGTAGTATAATTTGAAATCAGGTATTGTGATGCCTACAGCATATTTCTTATTGCTCAGAATTGCTTGGGTATTCTCAGTTTTTTGTTCTTCAATATGAAATTATCTCAGTTTACAGATGATATGATCCTATATTTAAAAGATTCAAAACACTCAACCAGAAAACTTACAGGGCTGATAAATTTAGCAAGACAGTCAAATACATAATTAACTTACAAAAATCAATAGCTTTTCTATACACCAACTATGAATTCACTGAAAACAGAAAACAATTCCATTTAAATAGCCAAAAACCAATACAACTTAGGAATACATCTAACCAAGGAGGTAAAGGACCTCTACTAAGAAAATTATAGCACCCTAAAGAAAGAAATTGAAGAAGACCTCAGAAGATGGAAAGGCCTCCCATGTTCTTGGATAGGTAGAATAAATATCACCAAAATAGCCATAATGTCAAAAGCTATCTACAGATTCACTGCAATTCTTATCAAAACCCCAATGTTATTCCTCACAGAATTAAAAAAAAACTCCTAAAATTCATAGATTTTGGTTGAAAGGTCAGTGAATGCTTTTTGTAAAATAAATGTAGAAAAAGGAAGCAAGATACAAGGAGTCATGATAAGTAAAGAAATTACTTATTAACTCCTAGATAAATTGTGTAGAATTTTATATCGATTTAAGAACTTGGGCTTTTGAATAAGCTATCCTTTAGATAAATAAATTATCTAAGTGATAAAAATTTACAATTACAAATGTAGAGGAGAGTTAATAAAATTAGAATAAAATTTTAGACAAAACAATTTGAGAGTAATTGAAATATAATTCTTGTCCTTTGAATTTTTTTTAGATGAAGTGGAGATAAACTAGTTAAATTTAGACAGTATTAAGAAAATGAGGCATGTTAAAAATTTTAAGGCCAATCACTAAATAATTAAAATTGAATGAATAACTTCCAAACAAGAAACGTGTGGAAAGGGGGAAATAAATTAATCATTAACAATCTAGTGAAAGGCAGGGAGTTGGAACAAATAGACAAGGAAAACATATGGTAAAAAGAAAGCACAATATTGAAAAAGCAGGCCAAATATTATAGCAATCACAGCAAATTTTATCAAATGAACTGATTAATTAAAGGGCAAATTGTCAGATTAAAACAACAATAGAAATTCAGTAGTAATCTGGCTGTAAAACTATTCAAAATGGACTAGGCCATGCTATCATAAATTAAATCCACAAGCTCAGTGGCTTAAAAAATGAATAGAAATTTGAAAATAAAAGGAATACAGCAGCCAAATATTAATCTAAAGACAGCCAATGTAAGTCATTAATAGCTAAGAATTTGGCATTAAAGTAGAAGAAAACACTCTTAGAAAAAAGAAATAATTTAACAGGGTTAAATTATTTAATTATTTAAAAATATTTAACAGGTTAATAATCCTTAACCTATAGGTACATAACTAGACAGTCTCAAAATATACAAAGAAACCTTTATATAAATACAAGAAAAAACAGTCTACTATCATAGAGATAAAGTACATATCTCTCAAAAATTCATTAATGATTATATGTACCTGAAATGTATTTGTGTGTATCATATATAATAAAAATTTAAATTATCTGTATGATAAGAAAACATGCCAAACACATGTATTAGTTTTTAATTGTTATTCATGTACATTTTTATAAATAAAATCATAATTTAGAGTACTTTGTCCAAGCACACATAAAATTTATTAAAACTAAATATGTACTAACAACTTTAAATAAACCCAAGTAAGTCCATAATTAGACTAAATCCTCTTACAAAAATGTGATGAAATTAGAAAGAAACAGAAAAGTCTATGAAGAATCAATATATTTGGAAATCTAAATCACATTTTAAAATATTTATTTGATCAAAGAATGAATCAAAATGGAAATAGTAAACTATTTACAGTTGAAAATTTGAATCATAGTGTATCAAAATCTAAAGGGAAGTATCTATTTAGTTCACTTGTCCATTTTTTGATTGGGTTATTTGTTTTTTTTGGTGGTGAGTTTCTTGAGTTCTATGTATATTCTAGATATTAATCCTCTATCAGAGGAGTAGCTGGCAAAAATCTTCTCCCATTCTGTCAGCTCTATGTTGAGGTTCTTGATAGTTTCTTTTGCTGCACTGAAGCTCTTCAGTTTAATGCAATCCATATATTGATGCTCATTTTAATCTCTTGTGCCTTTTGGGTCTTGTTGAGGAAGTTTTTACACATGCCTATGTGTCAGAGTGTTGGTCCTATGCCCTCTTCAAGCAGCTGCAAGGTCTCTGGTCTAATTTCCAGGTCTTTGATCCATCTTGAATTGACACTTGTGCAGGGTGAGAAAGTGGAGTTTATTTCCATTTTTCTGCATATGGAGAACTAGTTTTGCCAGCACCATTTGTTGAAGAGGCTATCTTTTTTCCAGTGTATGTCTTTGGCTCCTTTGTCAAAAGTCAATTGGCTGTAAGTGTGCGGATTTGTTTCTGAGTCTTCTATTTTGGTCCATTGGTCTATGTGTCTGCTTTTGTGCCAATACCATGCTGTTTTATTACTATGGCTTTGTGGTATAGTTTGAAGTCAGGTATTGTGATGCCTGCTGCATGGTTCTTATTGCTGAGAACTACTTTGGCTATTCTGGGTTTTTTGTTGTTCCAAATGAATTTAAGGACTGATTTTTCTATGTCTGTGAAGAATGACCTTGGTAATCTAATGGGTATTGCATTGAATCTGTAGATCACTTTTGGAAGAATGGCCATTTTGAATGTCAAATAAATGTATGAAAAAATGTTCAACATCATTAGCAATCAAGGAGATGCAAATCAAAACTTCCCTTAGGTTTTACCTAATCCCAATTAGAATGACAATCATTAAAAACACAAACAACACAACAGATACTGATGAGGATGTGGAGAAGTAGGAACATTGTTGGTGGGGTTGCAAGCTAGTGCAACCACTTTGGAAAACAGTGTGGAGGATCCTCAGAAGAATGGGAATGAACCTACCATATGACCCAGCAATACCACTCCTGGGTATCTCCCCAAAAAAATGGAAACCAAACTACCAGAGTAGTGCATGCATATCTATGTTTATAGCTGCACAATTCATAATTGCCAAACTATGGAACCAGCCAAGATGTCCATCAACAGATGAATGGATTACAAAACTGTGGGATATGTATAAGATGGAATTTTACTTAGCCATAAAGAAGAACAAAATTATGTCATTTTCAGGGAAATGAATGGATCTGGAGAACATTATGCTAAGTGAGATTATTCAGTCACAAAAAGTGAGAAGTCAAATTTTCCCTCAAATGCGGAAGCTAGGGAGAAAACAGGGCATAAGAGGCACTACAGACAAAGGAGGAGAAACCTTAGAGGAATGAAGAAGGTGACCTAACTGAAGGAGATGGGAGGAGGAAGAGGGGAAACACGTCAATAGACTTGATGTATGTACACAAACTTATCAATCACTATGCTGAGCATGGGAAGAAGGGAGGGGGGAGGGAACGGGGTGGGAACTGGGGGAGGGCTAAATGAGTGATGTGTGCATATATGCCTCTACCACCTTGAACTTCATCAAGATGATTACAATGCACCAGTAAAAAAAAAAAAATCTAAAGGGATATTTGTAGGTTTAAGTGCAGTTGTGAAAAGACACATATGACCTAAATATTAGATTGCAAAAATCAACACAGGAAGTGAAGAGAGAATGCTCACAGACAACAGAGGGGAGGGTATGAGGATAAAAGCAGAAAACCCTAGGAGAGTCAAGATGCAGGAGAAAGTATCAGAGAAACTAAGACATATAATAATAATATATGAATAATATAAATGAATAATATAAATGAGTAATATAATAATATATATGAATCATATATTGAATAATATAAATGAAAGATTGATTTAGAAACCTGACTGGTTAAGAAACAAACCAATGATACAAGCAAAAAAAATCAAGGATTATAAACATAAAGTCAGAGTGAAATAACACGAACTTTATGAAAATGTAGATAAAAGTGTATATTCATTCAGGAAGCTATAAATTTCAAAAGTCACTCACATGGATATAAAAACTGAAAAGAAGTATAACTATGGAAAATTGAGTTAAAAATCAAAATTTATTAGATTAGAAAAGTATCCTCAATTAAAAATAATTCCTACTTATGTAAACTGTTCCAGGTTATGGTAAAATACAAAATTATTCCTAACTCATTTTATGATACTAAACACCCTTGTTATTAAAACTGGGCAATGACAAATTCAGAAATCAAAATTATGAGTTAATTAAACTTAGAAAGCAAATATGCAAAAATACTAATTAAATGAATCAAGTGAATCAAGCCATAAAAACAACTTTGATGATTGAGAAGGGTTTATTCAAATGAAAGGATGTTTTAATTTTAGAAAATCTATTAATATGATCTTCCACTTTAAGCTATCATATGATCATATAATTATCTCAATAGAGAAAAAGCAGTTAATAAAATTCAACTCTTAATTTTGATCCAAAACTGATAGTCAACTTGTAACATTATAGAGTTTTCCTAGACATTTAACCAACATTTATAGTAAATATTATACTTAATGGTGAAATTTTTTATTTATCCTTTTAAATCAGGAACAAAGCAAGGACATTTATTACTACCTCTGTTAAATATTGTATTGATTACATTATGATTACGTTATATAATCAAATTAAAAAAGAAGATGGGATTTTTTGGGGGGGTGTTGGAACCCAGAGGGATTCTACCTCTGAGCTACACCTCTGGCCCTACTTTCTATTTTTTGTTTTGAAGCAGGGTCTCACTAAGTTGTTAAGACTAGCCTCAAACTTGTGATCCTCCTGTCTCAACCTCCCAAGTACTGCGATTATAGGCATGAGCCATCACTTCAGGCTAAGACTGAAGAATTAAAAAAATGGACACAATAAAGGGAATTGGCACCATAAATAAATAAAGTTGCACTTGGGAAATTTAAAAGAATCTCCACACAAAATTTAAATCTAATGAGAAAATGCAGTAAATTTTCTAGATCCAAGAAAAACCATTTATATTCATTAGAAAATGTATTGTTATAAGGTATCTCATTTATCAGAATACCAATAATATTCAAAGTACCTATGAGTAGATTAAACAAAGTAATCTATTGGAGAAAGTAAATTTTTTAATTAAAAGACAAGGAACCGAGATCTCAATACATGGACGAAAATACCATGTTCAAGAGTGGAAATATTCAGTATCATAAAAATGGTAATTTCCCTTAATAAATTTGTATTTAATTCACCGAATTGATGCTTCACAGAAACTACTTGTAGAATTTGAAAAGCAGATTTTAAATTAATGTAAAGATCAAAGAGCAAGTAGAAGCCAAGATGAGTTTGAAGAACAAGAATATTAAGAGGGGAATACAAAATATTGAGCATTTACATAGCTAATTTAAATATTTATACATTTAAATGTATTTTTATTTTACACATATTATAATATATTTTAATTAAACATATATTTAATAGAATAGTTTGTATATACAAACTTAGTGAATGTAATTAAATTGCATTTTTAGTAACTGAATGTTTTAAAACTAGTACAGAGAAGTAACTGAAAAATTAAGAATGGGTACAGGAAAAAAATACAAAAGGTCAAGTTATCAAAAACTACCCCACGAATATAACTATATGACAGAGATAGCATGAGAACTCAATTGTCGAGTGAGTATTATTTGTATTAGGCTGGATCCAATTAGGAGACAAATGTATAAAAATGTAAACATAGAAAGTTTAACATCAATAAGTGTTGTTATGATTGAAAAGTAACTATAAACATGTAGAAAGGTCCCTAGAGCTGAGGAAGGTCATCCAAGAAAAGGTGCACTTGGAACTAGTGCCCTTCTCCCTCGAGGCTGAGACTAGACCCTGTGGTTGCAGTTGCCCCAGGTCAAAAAATTCTTTTGGTTGCTTGGGTTTCAGACCTGGACCATGCAGTACCTGCCTAGCGATGGTCCTGGAAAGATGGTACAGGGCCTGGGCCAGGGCTGAACAGTTGCCGCAGTATGAGCACTCTGTGCACACAGCCGAACACTACCAGTCCCCCACAAGCCTGCACCACTGACCAGCCATGCAGGGGGAGCAAGATGGAGTGGAAGGAAATACACCAGGACTGAGGGACATACCCACTGAAAGGGAATGAGGCACTTTCATGACAAAGCTTAACATGCTGCCAATTATAAAGGAGGAATGTTAAAGATTCCAGACCATAACAACAGAGAAGCTACTGACATGGGATTCTGGAGCTGAGAGGCAACACATCAATTGTTACTAAGTCGTGTGTGTGTGTGGGGGGGGATAATTTTAGACTAAGCTTAGGGACATTCTACCTCTGAGCACACCTCCAGCACATTTTATTTTTTGTTTTTGAAACAGGGTTTCTCTTAATGCCCAGGCTGGCCTTGAACTTGCAATCCTCCTGCCTTGGCCTCCCAGGTACTAGGATTAGAGGTGTGTGCCATCATGCCCAGCTTCTTACCTTCTATTTTAAGTGCTAATTTTTTTGTTTACTATGTATTAAATTCCAGTATATGTGTTGGTAAGTTTCTTGACTTACCACTTTTTATCCATCAGTTTTTCAACCGCAGTGGCAGAACTGCACAATGGAAAATACAATAGCTTTACAGGAAGGGTTGATATGCAAACAGTAACCATTTGGTCCTTTCTAATGAAATCACCTGAGCCAATCTTGCTGTTCCTTCAGGTTCCTCTGCCCCCCCATAGCTCTTTAAAGAATAGATGGAATCAGACTCAAATCCATCAAATGTTTACTGAGGACCTACTATGTGATATGACCAGTATCATGTGCTTTCTAAATTTAAACCAAAACATTCCTATAAACACATATTAACATTTCAATGACTCAGTTTTAACACTGAACTTAAACCCTGCAGGCAAGAGAAAATAGTTTAGGGCACTAGAGAGAAAATAGGAAACAGAAGGGATTTCAGATAAATGAGGAGAGAGACCAGCAGACTAGTCGAAGGGGGTTGGGAGGGCGAAAGGGAGAGGAAAAAGGAGGCTTGATGAAGGAAACAGTTCAAATAATGCTATGCCCATATATGAAGGCATCACTGCAAACCTCACTAATGTGCACAGGGAGGTGGGGGAGCAGGGTGGGATCCAGAGGGAAACATACCAAGTGCTGTGTGAGTGTGTGTTTGTATCACTTTGAGCCTCACTATGATGTATAATTACATTGCATCAATAAAAATATAGAAAAAAATAGACTGTATTATTTGGTAATCAATAAAACCCCAAATCTCAGTGTCTTAATACATGAAGATTCATTTCTGTCCATGTCAAGTCCATTACATGTCCAGTGGCTTCCTAGGGCAGCTCCCTTCCAAACAGTGACATAGGGATACAGGCTAATTGTATTGGAGCTGTTGCTGTCTCAACACGTAGCTGCTAGGTTCACTAGGCACAGTGAATGAGAGGTGCAAACTCAACCCTGTTCTCCCGGCCCTGATCTGCTCACTGCAGCCTGGTCAAACCTAGTCACATGGCCATGCCTACTCCTAAGCAGGCTTGTGATCTTCCTGTCCACCAGGAAAAGGAGGAGAAGCCAGATACGGTGAGCTCTGATCATACCACAAACATGTATGTAGAGCTTAACAAATAGTTATGAAAGGAACTCTTATGTACTGATGTGATTAACTTCGTATTCATTTTCCAAGATGAATAAAAGAAGCAAAACAGGCTCAGGGGTCTCTTCCCCATCAGGCTATTCCCTGGAAGTAATCCTCCTCCTCTACTGTCCTGAGAGGTAGCCATAAAATGTGGCCACAGGCACCAACCAACTGACTTCAAGGTCATGAGCCCAAGAAAACACAGTACAATGTTAAACCCAATTATATTTTAACTTAACTAAGTTATTTCCTGAACTGAGATAAAAAATTGCTTATTATTATTTTATTTTGCAGTGCCGGGGATTGAACGCAGGGGCGTTCTACCTCCGCGCTACACCCCCGGCCCTATTTTTTATACTTTATTTTGAAACCGGGTCTCACAAAGTTGCAGAGGGCCTCACTAAGGAGAGAGAGAGAGAGAGAGAGAGAGAGAGAAAGAGAGAGAGAGGGAGAGAGAGAGAGCGAGATAGCTGAGGCTGGCCGCAAACCTGGATCCTCCGGTCTCCGCCTCCCTAAGTACTGAGATTACAAGCGTGCACCACCACGCCCAGCTTATTTTATTAAATTATAAAATTCTCACTAGCATTAATAAGCTTTTCTCATATTATTACATAAAAACAATTTTTAAATTTATATTATATAAATATATCGAAATATTACAGCTTAAAACATATAACCTATTGAAGTATATCATAAAATTTTGACATTGACTCATTTATTTTAGCATTTTGTTCTGATCAACTGGAAGAGAAATGGGTATAAAATCTGGGCAGCTGAGTAAAACTTACACGGAGATTATGTAGAGATTATGCATTTTTCTTCTTCCTAAATTAGTTGGATGTAGGTTTTCAATATGTTCCCTATTAACATTTTCTAAATACAGCACCTGAAAATGAAGAGATGAAGAAGTATCTAAATGCTCTCAGAGAAGCATGGGCGTGATACCAGTATTTAAATGGAATTTCACACACTTAATGAATATAAAAAGTGTAGATAAAAACAATAAATTGAGACTTTAATATTCTAAGTATTTTTCCACTGCTGGCTGATACCTCACTGGAAATCACTTTGAAAACTGACTGGAGAAAGCTGTCTTGCTCAGTTATGCACTCTTCACAGGGCCAACTGGCATCTAATGACTTGTCCAAGATGGAGTTGAAAGGCCCCACCCCCTATTCTGACTGAGGACGACTGTGAAGGGCCCTCCCACCTCAGTCTCTGTGGGAGCCCTTCCTGTGCCAATACTGTTTCCCCTTCCTTCTACTCATGAGCACTCCTAAAATAAACTGTAAGCATCTCCATCTTCATTTCAGTCTGCTTCTAGATGACTCCACCTACAATATCCATCTCAAAACTAGCAGTGTTGATACACACACAAATCATTTGTGAATGGAAACCTTTTAGCAAAACAAAAGCTCTATTAGGAAAAATGTTTCACACTTACCTTGAGAAAAATCTGAGCCTTAATGGAAGAAAAAATTGACTATACACAGGGTAAGAAAAAAGCTAAACTATGGCTAGAGATCTGTGTCTATAACTTGTGCATGTTAATATTTTTCCTATCTCATGTTTTGTGTATTTAAACATGCTCCTTAACAGCATTTGCAAGATAAAAGAGATTACAAATGCATTCTATTCTGAGGAATATAAGAATAAATGTAAGTACATTAAACAAGACTGTTTTGCCATCTTAGTTAAGAAAGAACACAACGACACAGACCCGAACTACTGTGTTGGCAGAAGTGGCAGGGGCGCCATCTTGGTCAGACGGTGCCAGTGGCTACTGGCATTGTGGCTTCTGCAGGCCACCAACAAAGAAACCAGAGACCTTTTCTAAAACCAGCACTGCAGAGCATCAGCAACAAAAGCGAGCAGCAGTTCTATCCACACTTGGCAGAGTCCCCAGTGCCCGGAGGCCTGACCAGAACCTGTGGCAGTGGCTGAGCCCACACCCCACCCTCAGAGATGAAGAGCAGCACTCAACGAGACTGTAAGTCAATGAGCCACCCCAGGGGGCGACCACCCAGCGTGCCACAGGGACTCGCGGGGTCTGAGATTGTGAGGATTGCCCAGGCGGAGGTAGGAGTGGGGTCAGCTGTGGGATACAGCTGTGATACCTGGGGAAAAATTGGACCAAACCAGCCCTCTCTGTGGAAAATGTGGAGTTCCATGTATGCAAAGAATTGGGTCAAAGCGACATCCACCGCTTCTGTAGGCAAAGAGAGACACAAGCCCCGGGCCCACTGCTGGTGACACCTGCCATAGGTGTAGACAGAGAGAGACATAGGGACAGCCCAAGTGGAGACTGCAGAGACCCACACTTGCAGTGAGAGGGGCAATAGCGACACTGGTCGCCTGCACAGGTAGTAAGAGGCACCAGGCAAGGGTCCCAATCATTGAAGGAGACCAAGAATTGGGCCTGCAAATGGACACTATACCAAGCAAGTGAGAACAACCATTCAGTAAAGGCTATTCACCTTTAAGGCTCACCTAGTAGCAACTATCTACCTCCAGGATAAGAAACTATAAAGGGAGAGAGATTAGACATAGGAAACCTACAGAGTAAGAGAGAGAGAGAGCTACCAAAAGCAAAAAGGTATAAACATAAAAAAATCTGAAATCATGAAAAGGAAGAATAGCAAAGAAACAATGAGTTCCCACAACCCCACAACAGCAGAACCCGCCAACAAAGAAGTGCAAAGATTGCCAGAAGGACAATTCAGTACTTTAATAGTAGAAATGATACAGGATTTCCAAAAAAGAATTCAGAGAGAGCCTGAAAGGAGTGAAGGATCAAATAAACAAAGAATTTGACACCCTGAACAGGAATCAAAAAGAAGCTCTGAAGGAAGAAAAGGATGCAAGGATTGAAATGGAGGCATAAATACAGACCATCAACAATAGGCTAGATCACATGGAGAACAGAATCTCACTCTTAGAAGATGACCTCTCCAAAAATGAAAGCATAGTATATAAATTAGAAAAAACAAGTTGACAGCATGAATTGGACATTGAAGAGATCTCAGCCAGTCTTAAAAGAGCTAACCTAAGAATAATAGGCATAGAAGAGGGAATAGAAGCTGAAATCAAAGGAATCAATAATCTATTCAGAGAAGTAATATTAGAAAATTTTCCAAACATAGACAAAGAGGTTGACACACAGGTACAATAAACATAAAGGACCCCTAATAGACAAGGTCAGAGAAGAGGTTCACCACTCCACATAATAATCAAATTGACTAATGTAGAAGCCAAGGAGAAAATCTTAAATGCAGCGAGAGTAAAAGAGCAAGTAACATTCAGAGGCAAACCAATAAGAATCACTCCCAACCTTCCAAACCAAGTCATGAAAGCCAGGAGGGCCTGAAGTGACATAATCCACACTCTGGAAGAAAACAACTTCCAGCCAAGATTTATCTACCCAGCAAAGATATCTATCAAATTTGATGGGGAAATAAAAACCTTCCATGACAAACAGACATTGAAAGACTTTATGTCTTCCAAACGAGCACTAGAGAAAATACTGAAAGAGATTAATTACAAGGAAGAAATAATAAGGAAACTCCAGAACCAGAGAAACAGTGATTTCTATCAAACAAACAACTAGGCAAAGAACAACCACTACCTCTAACAGAAATTAAAACTCAAAATGTTAGGAATGAAAACCCGTCTTTCAATAATCACACTGAATATAAATGGCCTCAACTCCCTAATCAAAAGACATAAGGTGGCAAAATGGATTAAAAATCACAATCCATCTATATGCTGCCTGCAAGAAATATACCTTACAAGTAAAGATACACAAACTAAAGGTGAAGGGATGGAGCAAAGTAATCCACGCTAACAGAACTTGAAAACAAGTAGGTATAGCAATTATGATATCAGACAAATTAGACTTCAAACCTAAACTTATCAAAAGTAACAAAGAAAGACATTTCTTACTGGTTAAAGGAACAATCCAGCAAGAGGATATAACAATAGTCAACAATTATGCCCCAAACATAGATGCAACCACTTTCATAAAAGCAACTCTTTGTGACATTAAATCACACATAGATCCCAATACAATAATATTGGGAGACTTCAACACACCTCTCACACCACTACATCGATCTTCAAGACAAAAGGTCAGTAAAGATGCCTCAGACCTAAGGAACACCATAAACCAAATGGACCTAGTAGACACATACAGAATATTCCACCCAACTACAGCTGAATTCACATTTTTTTCAGCTGCTCATGGAACCTTCTCTAAAATAGACCATATCCTAGGCCACAAAGTGAATACTAGCAAGTTAAAAAAAATGTGACATAAGCTACTGCGTCTCTTCAGACCATAATGGAATGAAACTAGAAATCAACTATAGGAAGACCCAGAGAAACCTCATAAACATGTGGAGACTGAATACCACACTGCTGAATGCGGAATGGGTCAGAGAAGAAATAAGGGGCGAAATTATGAAATTCCTAGAAACAAACGAATACAGACACAACATATCAAAATCTCTGGGACACCCTGAAGGCAGTATTAAGAGGAAAATTCATAGCACTGAGTGCCCACATAAGAAGAACAGAAAATCACCAATTAATTAACCTAATGACACACCTCAAAGTCCTTGAAAAACAGGAGCGGTCTAACCCCAAATCCAGTAGAAGACAGGAAATTATTAAAATCAGAGCAGAATTCAACAAAGTAGAGAATAAAAAAAAACAATACAAAAAATCAACAAAACCAAAAGCTGGTTCCTTGAAAAAATAAACAGGATAGATAAACCACTAGCCAACCTAACCAAAAGAAAGACAGAATCAACCCAAATTACTAAAATAAGAGATGAAAAAGGTGATACTACCACTGACAGCATGGAAATCCAGAGGATTATCAGAAACTACTTTGAAAAACTATACTCCTACAAAATGGAAAACCTAGAAGATACTGACAAATTTTTAGACACGAACAAGCTTCCTAAGTTGAATCGAGAAGATATAGAAAATTTAAATCGACCAATAGCAATCAAAGAATTTGAAGCAGCAATAAGGAGCCTTCCATCAAAGAAAAGCCCAGGTCCAGATGATTTCCCAGGTGAATTTTATAAAACCTTTACAGAAGAACTAATCCCAATACTCCTCAATAAATTCTGTGAAATAGAAAGAAACGGGACTCTCCTAAGTACATTGTATGAAGCCAACATTACATTGATAGCAAAACCAAATAAAGACAGCTCAAGAAAAAAAATAACTACAGATCTATATCATTGATGAACTTAGACGTAAAACTTCAAAACAAAATACTAGCAATGCGCATTCAAAACCACATTACGAGAGCCGGGCGTGGTGGCGCACGCTTGTAATCCCAGTACTTTGGGAGGCGGAGACTGGAAGATCCAGGTTCGTGGCCAGCCTCAGCTCTCTCTCTCTCTCCCTGTCTCTCTCTCTCTCTACCTAATGAGGCACTCCGCAACTTCATGAGACCCAGTTTCAAAATAAAGTATAAAAAATTAGGACTGGGGGTGTGGCACGCATGTAGAACGCCCCTGGGTTCAATCCCCGGTACCACAAAAAAAATAAAATACATTAAAAAAATCATACATCATGACCAAGCCAGGGAAGCAAGGCTGGTTCAACATACAAAAAACAATCCATGTAATCCACCACATAAACAGAACTAAAGATAAAAATTACATGATCATTTCAATAGATGCTGAAAAAGCATTTGACAAAATCCAACACCCATTCATGATAAAAACTCTGCAGAGAATTGGACTAGAAGGACCATACCTCAACATCATAAAGGCAATATACAATAGGCCCACAGCCAACATCATACTGAATGGGGAAAAACTTCGAGAGTTCCCCTTAAAAACAGGAACAAGACAAGGATGTCCGCTGTCACCACTCCTTTTCAATATAGTACTTGAGACTCTAGCAAGAGTAATAAGACAAGAGAAGGAAATAAAAGGAGTACAAATAGGAAAAGAGGAACTGAAACTATCTCTATTTGCAGATGACATGATATTATACTTAGAAGATCCAGCAAACTCAACCAAACGGCTCATAGAACTGATCAACAAATTCAGCAAAGTGTCTGAATACAAAATCAATCTTTAAAAATCAAAAGCTTTTCTGTATGCCAACCATAAATCCACTGAAAAAGAAATCCAGAAGACATTTCCACTCACAATATCCCCCAAAACAATAAAATACTTGGGAATAAACCTAACCAAGGAGGTAAAAGAGCTCTACATGGAAAATTATAAAACATTGAAAAAAGAAATTGAAGAAGATCTTAGAAGATGGAAAGATCTCCCATGCTCTTGGGTAGCCAGAATAATTATCATCAAAATGGCCATTCTTCCAAAAGTGAGCTACAGCAGATTCAGTACAATACTCATTAAACTACCAAAGTCATTCTTCACTGACATAGAAAAATCTGTCCTTAAATTCCTTTGGAACAACAAAAAAACCAGAATAGCCAAAGTAGTTCTCAGCAACAAGAACCGTGCAGGAGGCATCACAATATCTGACTTCAAACTATACTACAAAGCCATAGTAATAAAAGCAGCATAGTATGCACACAAAAGCAGACACATAGACCAATGGAGCAGAATAGAAGACTCTGAAACAAATCCACACACCTACAGTCAATTGATTTTTGACAAAGGGGCTAAAAACATCCACTGGAAAAAAGACTCTTCAACAAATGGTGTTGGCAAAATTGGCTAACCATATGCAGAAAAATAGAAATAAACCCCACTTTCTCACCTAGTACAAGAGTCAATTCAAGATGGATCAAAGACCTAATAATCAGACCAGAGACCTTGCAGCTACTTGAAGAGGGCATAGGTTCAACACTTCAACACATAGGCACAGGTAAAGACTTCCTCAACAAGACCCCAAAGGCACAGGAAATTAAAATGAGGATCAATATGTGGGATTGCATTAAAATGAAGAGCTTTTGTGCAGCAAAGGAAACAATCAAGAACCTCAACAGAGAGCCAACAGAATGGGTGAAGATTTTGCCAGCTCCTCCTCCAATTGAAGACTAATATCTAGAATATACAGAGAACTTAAAAAAATCACCACTAAAAAAAATAACCCAATCAAAAAATGATTAAGTGAACTAAATAGACACTTCACAGAAGAAAAACACAAATGACCAATGAATGTATGAAAAAATGTTCAACATCATTAGCAATCAGAGAGATGCAAATCAAAACTACCCTGAGATTTCACCTAACCCCAATTAGAATGGCAATCATTAAAAACTCAAACAACAACAAATGCTGTCAAGGATGTGGAAAAGTAGGAACTCTAATACACTGTTGGTGGGATTCCAAATTAGTGCAACCACTTTGTTCAACAGTGTGGAGGACCCTCAGAAGAATGGGAATGAACCTACCATATGACCGAGCAATACCACTTCTAGGCATCTACCCAAAAGAACTGAAACCAAATTACCAGACTAATGCATGTTTATCTATGTTTATAGCTGCACAATTCACAATTGCCAAACTTTAGAACCAGCCAAGGTGTCCATCGACAAATGAATGGATCACAAAACTATAGGATATGTACACAATGGAATTTTACACGGCCACAAAGAAGAACAAAATTACATCATTTACAGGGAAATGGAGGGAACTGGAGAACATTATGCTAAGTGAGATTAGTCAGTCACAAAATTTGAAAAGTCAGATGTTCTCCCTGTTATGTGGAAGATAGGGAGAATGGGACTTAGAAGGGACTCCAGACAAAGGAGAAAACTTTAGATGAGCAAGAAGGGGACCTAACTGAGGGAGTTGGGAGGGGGCAAGAGGGAAACACACTAGTACACACGATGTATATGCACAAATCTTTCAGAGTCAATCACTATGCTGAGCATGCAAAGGAGGGAAGGGGGAGGGAATAGGGTGGGATTTGAGGGAGGGCTAAAAGCAATGTGTACATGCATGCTTCTGATACCCTGACAGTTGTCACAATGTATAACTACAATGCACCCATAAATGAATATATTTAAAAAATAAAAAATAAAATCAAGTGGTAGTGAAAAAAAGAAAGAACACGCTAAATTAACTGCTTTTTCCTGAGAGATTTAGTTGGTTACTTAATTTTATACTATATAACACACACTTCTTCTGTTTATTCTTTATTGCTAAGGTCCTTGTGAAAGAGTATTAGAAGGATATAACTAGAAATTGTTCTATAGCATCATTCAATCTATCTCTTGCCCAAACATAACTAAACCATCTTTTCAGATGAGAGATAAAAAAGCCTGTAAAGGTCTACAGTGTCATTGGTCTTCCTATGACATCTAATTCCATGTTCATTTTCCCAGATACATAGCATATAAATTAATAGAATCAATGGTTCAGTTTCTCTCCATGGAAGTCTTCCTTGAATTTTGAAGGTAATTTTGAAGAATAACCTGAAAGGTTTTCTATTTCTGCTTCCACCTGGGCAGATCCTGTGCACTAAGTCTGGCAGGAGGTGGGTGTGTGCTGGGGAAGGAGGTAGGAGGGTTCTCTATAGGTTCTTTAGACTTCTTTTTTTTTTTTTTTGCGGTACCAGGGATTGAACGCAGGGGCGTTCTACCTCCACACTATGCCCCCGGCCCTATTTTTTACACTTTATTTTTTTTATTTTTTATTTTTTAACTTTTTATGTTCATTTATTGGTGCATTGTAAATTATAATTATAC